>JBBPDH010000104.1:8579021-8589575 GCA_037974565.1 Clupeocharax schoutedeni
CAGACGCTCTTATCCAGAGCGACGTACATCAGTGCTTAAAGTAGTCCACAACTGTTCTTAAACCTGTAAAGCTATACATAAATCAATGTGTAGCCCCTACTGCTGATGTTCAGTGCATTCATTGAGCTTAGACTGAGATTCAGGGTGGTTTTCCAATGGAGAATCCTCCTTGCATCCTTGATACTCCTTAATTTAGTCTAAGATTAAGGTTGTAAATGCACCTTGGTGCATTGATGCAGAGATACAGAAGTGATCGCAGTTGGTTTTGGGTTCCCACTAGACAGTTTTGTCTGGTTGCACTCTAATCTGTTGCTTGGAGAATAATTACTCTCTGTGTGGAGAGGTGGGAGTTGGGTTATTTATCTGCCACCAAATGAGTTCGGTGTTCTGTCAGTTATCTAGAAAGAAACCTCTGGTGGATCGTCGCCTGAGGTTGTTTCATCTTGCGTTTTGAAATTACACTTGCAGATTAACATGGCTTCTACAAAACACAGGATTTGGTACAATGATTGCTTATTTATTTATTTAACACACACAGTGCTACTGCGCTTGTTAGGGATGACATGTAATTAAAAGTAGTGGGACACTTTAAGCTTTATTAGGCATTTAAGTGCTGATTGTTTGTGTTTTGGATGAATACACAGGATTTCCCTCATGGTGCTGTGCTGGCTCACTGGGCTAAGTTTATTCAGTAATTATGAGCTTTAGTCCTCCCTCTCCAGCCAGATGCCGGCTCTGCTGCTTTCTAGTCTCTGAATGTCATGCCAGCATGGTCTGCTTGTAGGTCTCTCTCTCCCTCCCTCTCTCTCTCTCTTTCTCTCTCTCTCTCTCTCTCTCTCTCCCCAAGTGCTGATGGAGGCCTGTTTTTCCCCTTGTGATGGTTCGTGTGAGGTGACCTTGCCCCTCTGTAGCCGACTGTGCCTCGTTCAGACAGCTCCACTCAGGCTTGCAAGATCAGCTGCCATACAAGCCCAGCCGAAGCAGCTCGCGGCGCACACTGACTCATGTTGCTAGATTTCATTCGTGAGTGAGCGTTTGACCCCAGGAAAGGCCCATTCATACACACAAAAACACACACACAGTGTACTGTACTGTCTAACAAAAACCTCATATCTCTGGAACTTTAGCCCACTTTGTATAACTATGTAACCTTTCACATATTACATCTATAAATAAGACTCATGTACAGGAAAAAGCTTCATGTACAGGAAAAAGCTTCATGTACAGGAAAGAGCTTTTCAGAAATTTTACTGATCCAATTGTATATATGATAGTGATCATATGCATCCATGTACCGCCATTCTGTTTCTGCACCCGCCTGTATTTGTGCTTACCTGCCCGCAAGTATATTGTCTCTGTCCACCTGCTTCCAAAAGTTATACCCAAACCCTCACACACACCACACCTTGCCAAAATCGCTGTGTCCTGTCTTGCAGCCAAGATGGCCTCAGCTTGAATATTCTGTTTACTAGCATACTCCTCCCCATCATCCCCTGTATGCCTTTCCCCTTCCAGCAGTCATACAGTCACAGGACACTGTATCTCATCATTATATGCTGCCACTGGAGTGAGATTACAGAGAAGTTAGGGGTAAAAGACTGCACCGTACTAATCATGGCAGTCGGCTCCATCATGGGCCCTGCAGCTGCAGAGGGCCACGAGATCAAGGCCAGATGCACACAAAATAAAACAGAGGAGGGAGCGAACGAGGGAGGAAGGAAGATAAAGGAGCTCGAGCTCAAACTGGGGATTCTAGAAATGCAGTGCCTGGCAGCTATAGCCCTAACGCTACATCCCATCTCTGCTGTTAAATGCTCAGTGACCTGTAATGTTTGTTTATGTCCATAATTAAGCATAAAGAATGACTTTGTACCTTTTTTGTCTCCTCTCAGAACCTGTCAAAACATATTAATGTTTTTCTTTCGGTTTGTGCATATGTGAGTGTGTGTATCAGGGGGAAACATTGCTCTGTAATAAACTTGTGAATCAGAGCAGCATAATTCGCTGCAGAGGAGTTTGGAATCGCGACAGATGTTTTTTCGAATTGTTTTTTTTTTTATGTGTGTGTGTTCTGGTTGGCGCAGTTTGTTGTTACTGTTGTTGTTCCTGAAAACCAAGATAAACGCCATCTGTGATAGCACACCACTTTCTATCGCCTTAGCGCCACTATTTTGGTCTCTCGCAAGCGCGCCATTGTTTACACCACAAAACATTCCTTTCTGAAGGAGCAAACTTCTATCAAGCCCAGAATATGTTGTGGGCTCCGCATATTTGTTTACATGTGTATGGTCGTGATGGGCTTTGTTTTCTAATACTGCGAATGCCGAAGAGCCTGTGTTCTCCTTATAAAGAAATGCATCCTTTGCTTCGTACCGAGTCTAAAAAGTTTGGCCTTCCACAAATCTAAAAGTTCCTTGCGCTGCGCACACATGATGTTTGATTTCCGGCATCGCAAGATCAAAATTGCCACTGCGCTTGCTTGCATGCGCCTGTGACTCTGTGTGTGTGTGTGTGTGTGTGTGTGTGTGTGTGTGTGTGTGTGTGTGCGCGCTCGCATGTGTGTGTTCTCATCTGGGTTTCAAGCACCCCATGTATCTCAGTGTGAAAAAACAAAGAACGGTGCGAGTATGAATCCGAACCTCGCTGCCACTCAAACCGTCTGCCATCGCCAAACAGCGGCCTGGGCCTGCCACCGCAAATACATTACACATCAATTATTTATGGAACACAGCGGAGAAGGCTTTAATCTTCCTCTTTTATCCAATTAAACTGCCTAACCACCATAAGCCTCCTCCAACTCGCAAGCTTTGCGCGCAGCCTCTTTCTTCTTTTCCCTCACCCCCCCCACCCCACCGCCACCACCACCACCATTTTTTTTCTCCCCCTTTTTTATTTTGACTTTGGATATGAGAGCGAGTGGAGGCTTCTGAGGGACAGCAGAGAAAGAGAAAAAGAAGAAGAAGAGAGGCTGTATAAAGTGTAAATGAACTCCTCCTCTCCCACTCCTTCTGCTTACAAAGGAGCTATTTGAAGTTTTAATATGAAGACTTGCCTTCCATTCCCCCAGCACGGGACACGAGGGGGAAAAGCTCTTTCATGAGCTGTTGATGCCCAGTGCTGAGAGGGGGGTGGGGGTGTGCTGGAGAAGCCTCCACTGGGCAGATAGAGCTGTACATGTGCTTACTTACATTATTCACAAACCTGGTTCCAGCCTTTGTCACAGACTTATTTATGTCATCAACTGGAATTATTAATGCAGGACAAATCTTCATTTCATCTATGAATACAAAATGCATGTGAAAGAGGTAGGGATACATTCACAAACTGAATGAGCTTTTGAATTACATTCAAGTTATAATAACACATTATAATAAGTATTTGCCAGTATGTTGCAGTTTGTAGTTGCTATTAGGCATGAGGTGCTATGAAGTGAAGTAATATAGCATCAATAATTTTCTTTGAAAAATTCTTCTACGTAATTATTTGCATCAGTTTCTGATTTTCCAAGACATGTTTTACAAGAAACTCTTTGAAATGCTGCATTAATACACACACACACACACACACACACACACACACACAACACATATGTTAACATGTTTGATAACTTACATAACTTCACCCCTCTGTATGTTAAATTCAGCCAATAAATAAGTGTATTTTGTACTTCAAACAAGTAAGTGGCAAGGGGCACTATTTGACTGTTTATACATTACTTTGAAAAGTCTTATGAATCTGAAAAAACGAGATACATATTTACTTATATATTTACATTTATTTAAAAATATCACATTAGAACATTATAGCAACAACATAGCAACCATCTAGCAACAAAATCAGTTACCATAGCTACCTCACACTTCACATTTCCTTGTGCTAATGCATAGTTTGTCGTTGTCGTTTTTATTGTCATGTTGTGTTTTTACTGACAAAAATATAATTTTTGCTATGACAACTTTTCTTTGATTGGTGCTGTGCCCACCACTGTATATAGCATGGCAGAAATGCACCAGCTTTATATAATAAGCTTTATATTAGGCACCAGTTAACCAGAATAACTTGCTCATAAAATATTAGATTTTATATTATATTTATTGTTGTCTCTATTTTAGTTATGTCAGGATTTAAATGCTAGTATTTCATTCTTACTTGTATTTAAGGGGTTGTTAAGGTTTGAATTGAATGCAGTAGTCAGACAGTGACGGACTGAGTGAATCACTGCAGTTTTCAGATCAAGATGAGTCAGTTATTCTGCACTTGGTTTGACCACCGTTTTTGGGACAGCTGTAGGAATGTGACTTTCTCATCTGATCAGATTTTACATAAGAGCATGTTTGTGTGTGTTTGTGTGTGTTTAATTTCTTATGTAACGTATGTGGAGTGTGGCTTTGCCTGCACTCCATTTCCTCCATTGGGGCTGAGTCACAGAGAGAAATGTCAGTTGCAGTCCTGGGGCAAAGACCTGCTCCATACACACATGCACACGCGCGCACACACACACACACCCACACACATACACACACACAAACACACAGAACTGCTGAATAACCTACAACAGGTTCGCGTCACACTTGGATTGATCACCTCTGCAGTTTCGCTCCTGTTGAAGCCATACTTTCCATCTTTCCATAACACCCTGAACGGGCAACACAAGCACAACGGGCAGTTTGTTCTGCTTGTATGGAGCTTGATGGTCATATATTAGAGAGAGTGTTTGAGTAATATAACCTAATCAGTGTTTTCTGATTTGTTATTGTGGGTAGATATGTCAATTCAAATACACAGATATCCAAACCTACCTTAGTAATCATTAGCAGTAATTCCCTGGTTTTATGCAGATCAGGAGTTGTGGAATCAGTCTCATGCTGATTTTTTCTGAGAACCAGACTGATAGTTGTACGTGGAAATCCCCACAATAACATGCAAACTGCAAAAATACTCAAAAATGCATTTTCGTTCTAAATTATTAAGAAAAACATAATTTACAAATGACATTAATATTAATCCAAATATAAGTTCAGCAAAATGTTCAGTTATTGGCTGCTGCCCCCCTGTTCTCTTTTTTAATTTTGTTCTTCTAAAAGTCCTAAGATGCCGCCCAAACTCTCAGCGCCTTCTGGCAATGCACCTCAGTACAAGAGAACATGTATGGGGGGATATGCTCAGGGAAGGAAAGTACCAAGAGCACCATATGAGAGCACCATACGCTAGATTAAGAAGACTTCTGTGGCAGTGCTCTTAATGGCAGTGCTCTCTGTGGCAAAAGCACATCTTGGTCGCATCTCGGTCCGACAGCCACGCACCGGACAGCCGTTCTTGTCTTTTCCTGAATGCACATATTGCCAGTCCGCCCCTGTATCAGGCTTTACCTTTAAATTCTCGTTATGGGTAGTGTAATAAGTAGTGCTGGGCATGGAATCTTCGGCGTTAACGGCGATATTTTTTTTATTGCACGATAAGAATCTCGCGCGTTAACGCCGAAGATTCCATGCGATTAACAGCGTAAAAAAAATAAAGCGTAAAATCGATGCCCACCTCTAGTAATAAGCTAAATTTTAAATAAAATGAAAGTGTTTCGGATTCAGTATTTTTTTCTTAGAACCAAACTAATTTGTGGAGACCGCAGATATCCTCCACATTTTTCTGTTTATTTGTGACAATATATAATTCTTCATGTGTTTTAGTGCTAAATTATTAAGAAACATATAATTGACTAACATATAATTTTGTAACATAAATATTAATGTAAATTCAGCTACAGTTCCAAATGAAATATAACTGTGTGAATGTTTTTATACTGTCCAGAGAACACAAAGAAAGCATGGCTTGGGATGGTTAATATTGCTTGTTTTTTCTTTTGTTTTTCGTTTTGTCCTTAAAGCCCTGTAAATTAAAGTAAAAGAGGCTGTTGAGCTCAGTCGCTGTCCAGTCACTACAATAGCACTTCTCCTGAAGCCCCTGAATAAAAAGTGCTGTGGGATGAACAGTGAATTATTGAACTGTGAAAGAGATTGGTAATTACTCATACATTTTACTGTATTTACTTTACTAAAAATACATTAAATTATTACTGTATTTACCCTACTTATACAAAAGAAAATGACAGTGTATACCAACGAAAACACCCATGCATGAATTAAAGTGCAGTCTTTACAGGGATAATATCGGTATTTACATTCTAGCACTGCAGGAGTTCAGTGTAAACTGTACAGTACGGATCTTTACATTTTTCTTAAGAGTAATGTATTAACTCATGTTTGCAAACACAACTTGTATGTTTATGAAATGAAATAGCTGAAACCATACTAAACATGCACTATGCAAGAATGATTTGCTTCAAATAGCTCTTGGCTGAGAAGCTTTGCAGAAATCTGACCATAAACATCTTGCATAATGTTAAGGGTAAGGCTGAATACATTTTAGAAGCTTTCTGTGGTGAACATAATGAAGGCATGAGCATCACAGTTCATATTTATGTAGAGTTGCTGTAAATAATATGCAGTAGTAGTGATGAAGTGAATGTACAAATCATTTAGCTTGATTCTACCTTATCAGAGTGATTCCCCAATAGAAGCTAGTAAACATTTTGGCAATAGAAGTCAGATCAAACAGAATTGTCCAAAGAAATATCTAATATATTCTGAAAAATAAAATGTGCTTTGAGGAAAAGAAAAAACAGTGACACTGACACTGACACTGGTTTAAGGCTGTGTAAATGTGTCAGAAAGGTTGTGCAGCCTTTATTTATTACCTAAACACACAAATGCAGGAACACACACACACACCTTCTGTTGTGGTCTGACCCTAAATCAGATCTTACTGTCTTTGCTCTTTCTTGTTCTGCCACTGCATACTCTTCTCTTTAGCTGTTCTTGTCTCTGTCCCTGCTTCACTTCTCTTTCCCAGCATTACTTTTTTTTCACTTTCCCTTCCCTCCCTTAAGATCACGTCTCCATGCTGAGGTCCTCTGTGTCCTCCTGCAGTGATTCCCCCAAAGCTGGTCTGTCTCTGTGTGTGTGTGTGTGTTCTTCACAGGCAGATACACATACACACACACACACACACACAAACACCCCAGCACTGCTTTACTGATGTACCTGTCTGCAGCGTCACCGGCAGCAGGCCAAATGGAGACATCATCACTGACATGACACATCTCTGGGTCTGGAGTGTTTACTGTCCTTTGCTGTACTATTTAAATGTAATAATGTAATTACATGCTCAGTTACAGTCATACATGGACTCTGCATTTGTTTTGACATTCAGAATTGACCAAAACATTGTCAGTTTTTTTTTCAAAACAAGACATTATCCACAGCAGTGACTTTTAATCATGTTCAAATTATATTACAGTGTCTCCACTTCTGTTTCCAAATTTGCAAGTATTCTGTTGGTTAAGCGTTTACTATTCACACTTTTGACTGTTTCTCTCCCTGTTTCAATGCGCCACGAGCTAGCAGTAATATGCACTTTTCCTGCAGATGCTAATAGCAGCGTCTTATTGTTAATGGCTTGCTGTGTCGCAGAGAACCGGCAGGTTTTCTGTTCCTCTTCTCTCGAACACTACCCTGATGTCACCATCACTACAGAACTGAACTCCAAGTTAAACTTTATCCCTTTGTTTATGTGCTTGGAGTTTTTTTCCTCTTCATTTCACAACTTGGAGTCAACACAGATCTTTTGAAGAAAGATTACCTCTTAATACCCTGACAAGTGAAGGAAATTATCTACGATGAAGATGAAGTTAAGAGAAAAGATTGTTGCCCATCGAAGCTTTGATATCTCATCTGAAAAGAATGAGTTCAATCTGTTTTTTTTTTTCCTTTCCTCTGACGCATTGAACAGGGGAAATGAGAGGCTGTCTGATATTTCTCCTGCTCCGGTTCATGTCTCTTTGTGTGTGTGACACGCTTGAACTCCAGCGCGAGCGCTGACAGAGCGGCGATTGCCTCTAAAGGCAGCTTTAAATGATGCAAAAAAGTGGAAGAAAAGGGAAGAGGAACTACCGAGTAAACTTAAATTAATTCACACAATATCTCACATTTCCTTTTCTGCGAGATTGTATCTGGCCTCAGATGTGTAAAAAAGAAAACAGCGCAAGATATGCTTCTAAAGCCCATTATTTCCTGATACCGCTAATTAAATTGCTAGCGTCATTAATTGGGTTGAAGATATCTTTGCATTGAGTTGGAGACATCTTAAACTCAATTAAAGATATCTTCAACTCAATTAAAGATATCCAAATGCCGTGTCCCACAATATGCAATCAGGCTTTTTTTGGATGCAACAGTATCTGCTCAGATGCCCTGTAACAAAGTCTGCGCAGTCTCTGCTTCTAAAGTTTTCTGTTATCATGAAACGGGGGACTTTCAGAGGGGACTGCATTCTGCCAATGTTATGGATGTAGAGAGCAGATTCTTTCTTTTTTCTTTTTCAAAGCGCTTCTATTATGACATTTAATTCTGCTTTTATCACAACGGTAATGCTGAACACTGGTTCAGAGTAACGGGTAAAGGAAAAGTATCATGTTGATTTGAATGTAATGGCATGTCTCGAGTGTATTCAGCATTCAATATGTCTTGTCATGTACTGCTGGGGATTATAGTAACGTAATGCAGATTGTCAGACTGTATGTCCATGTATCTGTGCAGGGACAGCAGCGGCCTGAGCTGTAAGTCGACAGATGGTGGGCGGAATTTGCGCTTAGTAATACCGTATCGATCTCCACTTTCCACACAAAGAGAATTTCATCTCACTATGGACTATATTAAAGGACTGACCTTATTAAACGCCTTAGATTTCTTCAATTGTAGGGCAACCGATCACTTTACCCTTTTTAAATAGAAAAAAAATCGCAACACTATAAAGGGGTAAACTCCCTTGAGATGCTATCAGCCTAACTTTAGAAGTGTTCCTCATATTCAGTTTCATTTGACATTGATTATAAACTCTTTTATCCATCAGACACACAATTCTAGATCAGATCTCTATAGACAATCATCACTGGCACCGCCAAGACTCATCTGCTTTAAAACGGGGGGTAAAAACCCTCTGGTCCTTGTGCTTGAAAGATCAAATTATCATTGAACTAAAAGAGTTTTTTAATATCCCTCTGCTCTGAAGCCCTAATGTTGTACCTGCGCGTCTGACCTGTTAGCAACAGAGCTGCAGGGAGAGAGAAATCAGGATATTCCACAGGTTTCAAAGGTTTCACTCTGGACTACTTTTGCAGTTATGATCACGAATGCTTATGCATGAATATGGAATTATTGTCGTGTATTAAATGCAATGCCATCTGTTATAGCATCTGTTAAGTAAATCATCCTCAATCATCTGCTCTGTTAGTTGTACTCTAATAATTTGCAGCATCCGTGGTGTGTAAGAGTGTGACAGTATTTCCCAGCGTGTTTTTGGAATGGGTGCATGTTCTGATGGAAATTGTCTCGTGCTCATTAACCTTTTTATGGGTTGTATTGTAGTTTGTGTGTCTGAAGCAGAGTTTGTGTTCTCTCCAGGTCGATGTGCTAGCTGTGGCGAGAACGTGGTGGGAGAGGGAACGGGCTGCACCGCCATGGACCAGGTCTTCCACGTGGACTGCTTCGTCTGTATGACCTGCAACAGCAAGCTGAGGGGGAAGCCCTTCTATGCTGTGGACAAGAAAGCCTACTGTGAGCCTTGTTACATTGTAAGTGTGATCTCTTACACACATGCACAGGCATGGTTACATACAGTATACGCTGAAGTCTTTAGTAGATTAGTAAAATTACTAGTTAATATTGTTACAGAAATACCAAGAATTCTCTAGAATTCACTGGAAATTCTGAAATGGAGAAACGTTAACTTTCTCTGCAGTGAAAATTAGAGATGCCAGCGATCTGACACCCAGTACTAGAACGATATCAGCAGAAAATGCTGGATTTTAAATTGAGCAGAACTGAAGTCTGAAATTGTAACCTTTTCGGCTGAATCAACAAATATCAAACACATTTGTGTTACTTCTTGTGCTACTTCTTCCTTTTCTATTTTAGGTTGTTTGAACACTCAGAGGCTTATTTTTAAATGACCATTCTAACATCCAGATTTTTTTTCCTGAGGTCCACTTACCAGATTGTGTGGATTTATTTAGTAAAAACAGTAAAAAATAATTCATTTTATTTCATTTTAGTTTTCTATCTTTTTTTGACCACTTGTTGAAGCAGGCTGTTTTGTTATTGTGCCTGTAGAACTGATGTAAGTGAATGACTTCAGTTCTGGTTGGCTACACTCTATTGTGCATCATTCAATAGGCAGTCTGGACTAGAACACTCCTCTTGACTTTAGTTTGAGTGAGTGGTGCTTAGTGTTGTTTTTGGTGGCCCATTTTCATTTTAGTTTTAGTCTAGTCTTTGCGTCAAGCTGACACTTTAGTTTTTATTAGTCTTAGTCACGTCTATTCTCTTTTAGTCTAGTCTAGTTTCAGTCGACTACAAGTCTGAGCATTTTAGTCAGAATTATGCATGACTATTTTAGTCTAGTTTTAGTCAATAAAAACTGGTGACATTTTAGTCTAGTTTT
>JBBPDH010000104.1:8589675-8610268 GCA_037974565.1 Clupeocharax schoutedeni
TACGGATCGGATTACGTTTCTAAATCCTTTCCGATTTCCGATCCCGTAATTTAGGTCAGGATCGGACCGATACCGATACAGAATATCGGATCGGGACATCTCTAGTAAAAATTAAAATTTCGTGATGCAATGCCTAGTTGCATAAAGAATGGTAATCCTATTGAATCACTCTGAGATCAGAGATCTCCTACTGATCAAATCACATTAATGTTATTACTACGTAATGATAAACCTCAGTATTTCCAATCGCGCTCTCTCTCTCTCTCTCTCTCTCTCCCTCTCTCTCTCCCTCTCTCTCTCTCTCTCTCTCTCTCTCACGAAAGCAGTAACACAGATCTAATAGGAAAAAGCTAGCAGCTAGTTTGCATGCTGTTTGAAACTCTAATTTCTTCCTGATCAGGCTGCAGATTCAGTCCTTTTTTGCCCTTTCCTATTTTATATTTCTTAAGATTCTTCTTTTTAAAAGTCAGTATGAAGCTCTTTATAAATGCAGGTAGTAGAAATAGTGTTACATTTTGTCACAGAAGAATAGATTTCTCACTCCCATAATCTTTCACCTGTTCCTACAGCATTACATCAGTGATTCCTCTTCCCACCAGTTAGCCTGTAGTCAAATCCATAAAGATTAGACAAACAGAGGCCTTGCATGCAAAAGCATGAAGAGTGCGTTTCACTCCATCTCCAAATGGATCTGATAAGCGTTCACATGGGCAAATTGCACTTGAGACGTAGCAGAGTTATTAAAATCACATTAGAATGCCAGATAGGATTACTTTCCTTTGTAGATTGGAAACCAAATAATGCTCTTCTGTCTTTTTTCCTCCGCCTTCCTCTTTCCCTTTTTGTCACTGAAAATATCTATTGAAATTCTTCTATTTTTTCAAAGCGTTAGTAAGTTCCAGTAAGAAAGTAAAGCGGCTATTTTAGGGGGCTTTTAAAAGTTAGGAACTTCTTATAACAATCTTACAAAATTTGAGGTCAGTTTCCCAGAGCTCAGTATTGTGCAATGAGCAAAAACCTAAAGCTATTCACGTTTTCATTTTCACAATGCCTGGCTTTGGTTTGTTGTTCCTGAGGAACAAATACGTTGTATCTGAAATCCATCTTCACCCTTTACGCGGCCTCACCTGCTCCGGCACTCTTTCAAAACTGACAGTGAAGAGGCATATATTGCATACCAACAGCGAGATGCGAAACACTGTGACATCATGCTTGTGATGTCAAAAACTTCTTCGCACTTACCCTAAAGACCGTAGGTTTAGACGTTCTGTCACTCACTTTAGTTCCCACTCAGGTGGCAAAGGCGAGACCTGTCGTCAGGTGATAACGGATGCCAGCATATTTAATGGGAACATTCAGTAAGACCTAAAACTTAAGATAATAGATTCTATGTGACAGTTGAAATTACAATATTTTATCCCTTCTGTTGCGATTACATTTTTTAAATTACATTTATAGATGCCTCCAATCCAGCAAATGAGACAGGATTGGAATCGGTCAAAAACCACGCTGGTTTGCCCTCAAAATTGCCTGTCGTATCAGCAGTTTGTCACTCGTGGGGTTTTTTTTCTCCCATGGCACGTTTTCTTAACTTCCCAGTATAGTCTTTGTGTTCCCCTGTTTTCCCCCCATGAAGATGCTATGGAGAGTACTGAGGCAGCACTGTGTGTGCTGGCTTCCTCTTTTACGGCACCACTTCTGCTTCTCAAATCAATAGTATTACTAAAATTAGGACAGTTCAAAATGGAATGCACAGAATTAAGGTTATATTTGATTATTTGTGCAGAGCGTATGTAGAACTTGTGCAGATGTGTACAAATCCCAAAAAAATGTTCCTTTAAAAGTGCTGTATTCATTTATGTTGAAACACCAGCAGTTCCGTGCCTAAAACAGGGGCTAAATTGCATAATAAGCAATTGATGGGCGTGATGTGGTAGACCAGACACTGACCACGGGGCTACTTTATGCCTGAGCACTGAGATTTCACTACCGTCTTCTGCTGCCCACTGGCCCAGGGAGGCCGAGGAAAATTTCAGCATGTCCGGGAGAAGCAATGCCAAAAACCACCAACCCACTGGCAAATGTGTAGTGAAGCACAATCTGGTACCGAACACGTCCGAGCAGAGCTAGCCTAATATCACATTCTTCCTACCGATATCGATCATGAACTGATAATAATGGTGGATAAAAAAGGGGCTTTCTTCATTTGAAGCACTTTACCTAAGAATACCATTCTAAACCATTTGGATATAAGCCATTCATTTTAAAGAGTAACAGATGTTGTATATATTAAGAACATGTTTTATTTTCTTTATTGAAGATGCTTATCTTAGTAAAGAGGTTTTTTTTTCTTGTCAATTTTCCCAAAAGCATGTATCTTAATAATAATTATTTTAAAAATCTTGCTTCTTATACTGTATCACCGCTTGCTCACCTTTTTTTAAATTTATTTTTTAAGCTTTTTTTGTAGTTTATGAATTTATGGCTAATTATTGTAAACCGTTTATGGTCTATGCCTTTCATTAATCTTCATGGTCAATGAAACCCTTAAATCTGCGTAAATACTCTCCCTCACTCTCCCACTGAGATATTTGTATGACATTTCTTTTTTCATTACTCTTTTCAGTTATTTCTTGTCCCTATTTATGAAAAAACAGTGCCTTCTAGTTTTCACCTTCAATTACGAGGTCATAAACAGGTATGCAACAGGAGTACAAAGCAGTAGTTACCTTGGCAACTATGACCATCAACACAGTATAATTGCAATAAGCACATGATTACATGCCGAACAGCCTCAGTGATTACAGAGTCGCATCTGTTTGACTTTTGTATATGTTGTGTCATGTAGCCACTTACCCTCTAATTCCAGCTCTGATTTCTTGTGTAGTTATTTCTGTGTTGGTGCTTGTAGCTACTTTCATTATCTGACCCTTGGTCAACATTCTCAGATACCTTTGTGCCTTTTAAACAAATGCAGCACCAAATAATACTGTATCAGTGACTCAGGCTATGTCTTAAATCAGCTCCATCCAGCTGCACTCAAACTGATTGTAGTTGTCTTCTCTGGAAGTTTTCCAACTCTGATCCACACGCTAAAGAGGACCGGGATAATTTAAGAACTTTACTTATGCATTTCATCAGCATAAATGTTCTTCTGGCACAAGATCAAAAGGATGGGGAGAAATCTGAATTTCTTAATGAAAGTAAATTCTTCTTCTCTTCTTCCCATCCTCAGGGTCATACGCCTCTGTGCGATTAGGGAAGGAACATGAGACTCGGGTCTCTAAAGAGACGTGGCAGCCCCCAGTGAGCTGGGGGAAAGTAAGAAATGAGGCCGGCAAGTCAGTCTAGGAATCCAAGAGGAGAGCACGAGAACCATATTATTTATTGATGTATTTATCTGCCTGTTGTTCACAGTTCATCATAACTGCAGATGATTGGTGAAGTCAGCAGCAGGATCACAGCATGGCCATCCATATGCTCTGTTTCTTTGTAATCTCTTTAGCTGTACTGTACCAGGGAGAGATCACCTGCTACATTCAGAACTCCTTGGTTGTTTTTATATTGATAAAAAATCTTCACTACATCGTGGTCTTAAAAAAACATACTTGTTGGTGGTTTACAAAACATTTAAGATTCCTTGCAGGAAAAGGATCATCTGTGAAATGTTCAGTATTTTCTGTCCACCAGCAGATCACTCTCCATTAAAAACACACACAAAAGGATTGCTATGCATTGTTTGACCTTATTTAGTTAAACAAAGCCATCCAGTATTGCAATCCAGTAATATTTCTGTCATCAACATGATACAATCTGTTCATATAAGAACTTTTGCATATTTTTAGATCAGCTCTTATGTTATTTGCCTGCCAAAGCTGCTGAGCGCGGGATTTTTTTCCCCTGCCACTAGATACCATTCATTCCTTTTAGTAACGGACAGGAAAGCCGCAACCTCTCTGTGATCTCTGCCCATCTGCTTCCTAGTCTCTTGTGTCCTCTTATCACTCATGTCCTCCAACCTCAGCCCCACTACTGATCCACAAAGCACAGGGCCAATAATCAGCCTTTGTGCCCTGGTTTTCCCTCACTCCTCTTTACAAAGGACTTATCATTGCTTGTTTAAATGCAGCACAATGGAGATAAACTTCTCTGCAGCTCAATTAATCCTTCATTTTGCATGAAGTGGGCTCTAATCTTGTTAATGTGACATTAGTCTGGGGACACTATTGTTTTTTTTTTTTCCTTTCTTTTTTTCACTGATGTTCTCTAAAGCAATAGCCTTGGGGTGCCTCAGGGCTCCATGCTAAGTTACCTCAATTTTCTAATAGATAATGAGGTAGAGGCCTGCTAGTACACACTATTGACAGTATAATAGATTTGAAGCAAGTTGGCCATTCATGAGAGTCATGCTAATTGAATGAACTGATCATGTTCAGGATTCAGTTTAGAGGGTGTTCTACAGAAGCTGTACAAGTATGCTTTATTGACTTGACATTGAAGCATTGCTGTTGCCTTTTTCTGTCATCCTGGAAAGATGTGTTTCCACTAGCTTCTGAAAGAAAGTCTGACCCCTTGGATACATCCCTGAGCCTCACATACACTGGACTAATCCCTGGACAGGAAGCCTCCATACTGAGAAGAGAATTACAGTTTTCCAAGAAGGATGTCAAAGGACTAGTTCCAAGATTTGATTTAATTCCATCTTGTAAATGTTTATAGTCAATCTGCGTTAAAAAAAAAAATCATGTGGGAATTTGACATCTGCAAAACACACACATTTTATCAATTGTTCCACCCCAAAATTCCCAGAGCCACTCAGCCCTCTTTATGCTTCTGTAATCCCTTGTTGGTTCGGCCTGTGGGCTGGTGAGCGGAATCACAGAGGGGTTTGGAGAGGGAGAGAATGCCGAGTGCCCAGGGGCTCTCTGTGGTGCACTGTGATTAGGAGGAGCATTCGCAGCCGAAGTACAGAGTGTAACCGGAGCAGGCATTAAACACTTAGAAGCCCTACTTTAGGGAGATCTAAAGTGTCACTCCAGAGACAGCAGAGAGAGGCTGTACACACAGTAGAGCTGTCGATTTTTGAGCAAGGACTACAGAATATATTTGTAGACTGCGGGTTTGTATATTCACTACAGAAGAAATGATTGTATAAGTGTTATCATATAAGTGTTTTGCATCACCCCAAGTCATCGTGGGTAATGCAAAATTTGTTGCCTAATAAACAGCTTGTTTATCATTTTAAGTGTGCATTACATTTTGTGGCAGAGGACATCTGCTAACATTAACAGGTTGGGACAACATATTAGTTTACCACTGGACCAAATTACAGCCACTTCATTTCACAATTTAATTCCTATTTAACTCATTAGCTAGTCCTCTAAAGAAGTGAAGAATTATATATGGCCATATTGTGCATTCATTTCTGTTGTGTGGAAAGTTGAGTGCAGCTGAGGCTGAGCTGAGTTTGTGTGTCCTTTCTCTGTGTCTGTTTCTCTTCGAGTGGGCTGGGAGGATAGAGCGCATTAGCAAATATCAAGAGCTCTGGGGAGAGAGAGTTGTAGAAGGCGTGCGTCAGCGACCACTGCTCTGCTCATGGCTGAATTTGCCAGCAAAAAAATCAGCTTTGACATGTGTTTACTCCTCTACATAAATATTTAGGAACACAAAAATTCTCCCTGGCCGGGAGTAACGCAAAAGCCATTTTGTTCGGCTCCGTGATCAAGTCCCCCACGGGCCAGCACTCGTGTCACAAAGTGTTATCTATATTTATCAGCGCTCCTGCCTCTGTATCTGGCCCTTCCTCTGCTTGCACAGACCGATACTGTCTTTCGGACACTGGAGCAGTTAACAGGAGCTGCTAACAGGATGGCCATTTTTTCGGCTCATGGCGAAACTCGTTTACTTTCTTTTAAAAACAGTTGGTTTAAAGCAATGTACCTGCGGAGACATGAGTCATCTGGCTGCTTGGTTGCAGGGCGCACGCAGCAGAGCGCCCCGAGGCGTAGAGAAAGTGCCACTGGGAAGTGAATGTGTAGGAAATCAAAATAAGAGCAGGGGCACTGCCACATTTAAGAAGTTAATGTTCCGAGCGTTTCCGCTTGACCTTGTTTACGAGCACTCAACTGGAGTTGTAATTTTCTCATTAAAACAATCAGATTGAGCTAACCCAATGACATGGGTCTTAATCCACAATCAGTGGCGGAAATGTTCTC
Organism: Clupeocharax schoutedeni; assembly: GCA_037974565.1. Taxonomy (NCBI): domain Eukaryota; kingdom Metazoa; phylum Chordata; class Actinopteri; order Characiformes; family Alestidae; genus Clupeocharax; species Clupeocharax schoutedeni. The sequence goes on from JBBPDH010000104.1 coordinate 8,595,891, forward strand.
CCCACTGTTCGCTGCTGGGTAGTACAGGTCGTTCTGTTTTCTGTTCTCAGCGTGCTGATGACTGGCCCCACAGTATGGACAGTTTTGACACAGCCTCTTGCCCCTTTTTTGAAAGCAGCTGGATATCAAAGTCCCATGGCCCTGGGGTTAATTATGTGAGAAAGGTGGCATGTTTTTGGCACCCTTGCATATCTCTCTCCTGCCTGCGTCCCTCCAGCCCTGCCAGGTAGATGACATTAACGCTATCAGAGCACTTAACTGCCCTCAGCATTTCATTAATTGGAGATCATAATTTGTGGTAACCGGGCACGTTTAACACTGGCCTGCATCCTCCGGGGGTTTTTTTTCCTCTCCACTGTGTGATTACTCAGACGGAGACAACCTGCTGGACAGAGACCGGCTGAGATAAGCATTCAGGTCCCTCCACCTGATTTACAGCTGTGGATAATGAGAAGAGAAATGTGGCCTCGCTGTGAAGATTGTATGTTACTGAGAGCAATAATTTGAGAGCAGTTTTTCTCTTATTTCCGAACATTTGACCAATTTACCACAGAGATCACTACTTCCATTGTTTGGCTAAGAAACATGCAGGTCGCTGAGGTCGAACAGATTACATAGGTAATGTGCTAACGTACAGACATAATTGTATGCTTTATCTCAAGTTTTTGTACAATTGGATCCTTTTTTGACGTAGTGACCTCTCTTTAATTATCTTATTAGCAGAACAAAGCGGAATTATAATGTATGACTTGCCAATCACTCAACAGTTGCTCTTAAAAGGCCCATATTTTACATTTTCTTGCATTTTTCTCTCTAAATTACCAAAAATGGTCATGATCAGTTTTTACAGGACCGCGTTTCACCCTTTTCTCTTAGAATTTACCGGGGTTTTTTTTTTTTTTTTTTTTTTCCAAAATACCCAACTTATATGTCATTAGTAACCTTCAGTCAATATTTGTATTAATTTCATGGTAAAGCAGATTGGTTTTATGATGTGTTTTATTTTAGGTAAAATATGTGACCAGTGAAATAATGTGCCATATTAGCATATTTCTCCCACACGCTCATGACAATTCTTCTCTCATGACAGCTGGGTTTTCTGATGAATCAAGGTCTTGATGTAATCTAACAAAAGTCTAATTTTTATTCCTTAAATATGTTGGCGAATTGGTGCATGAATGGGTGGAACTAAACTGCTGTAGCCAGAATAAGGAGATAAATTTCAATGTGCGGGTTTTGCGAGATCATAAAAATGTTTTGAAAACAGCCTGGTTTATCTGGCTTAATTTGTAGGACTGTATAGACGGGGTGGAGTAAACATACCATTTTAAACAATAGTTACAGACTTTAAGCCTTTTTAATCCCTAAGAAGTGATGATGTTGGCCCTTTAGTATCGTGAAAGGCATCTGGGGCAGCTGGTGGCCTAGTGGTTAGGGAGTTTCCCCTGCAATCAGAAGGTTCTGCTAATGTCACTGAGGCAGTGCTGGTGTGTTGCCTATATCATGCAGCACTAATCCCAGTTCAGTTATTAACACATTTAAAAGCCTAGCAGTCCCCAGCATCGCCACCAGAATTGTGTCACATTCTGGTGTGGCTGTTTCACATATCAGAAACGCTTTTACAATTATTATATGAAAACTAAACTAGACAACCATCAACTAAACTAAATAACCATCAACATATTTCAATATTGTTACTTAGTTGTGACATTGTAGCATTGTTACTTTAGTGTGGTAGTATTGAAATGTTAATATTGGGATTTTTTGTAACCTTTAAATTGATTCTTTTATAAATCGCTATATTTTGAATTACAGTATAAACAGTAAATACATTTCTTTATTTACTTTTTGTCAGCTTTAATTTTCATCCTAGAATCCAATTATACTACTTCTCTTCACCTTTTATTGACTTTTCTGTTTTTAAATGAAGCATGTTGATTGGCCAGGGTCATGTGTTGCCTGATCTTCAACAGTAGCAGACATTGTTCAATTGTTTCATGCTAAATTTTTAGTCTCTATAAAAGAAAAAGCTGTTTATTGAGTGCAGTGTTGAGAGACGATGCAACGATGGCCCGCCACCTCCTCTTATACCTGATCAAGAAATGAGATCTTGATGCCTGTAGGTCAACACTGCCTTTGTCAAGTGCTTGTCAATCTTTGTTCCATCTCTTGACAAAGGTCTCAGTGTATTTGTCCTCATTTCTTGGCACTGTGACGATGTTTTTGTCCCTCCGACGCACCAGCGACTGGAATCCTGGGGTTAATATCTCAGGAATTCTTTGCAGTAACATCATGTTTTTTGTTAGCTGAATGATACGTTAATCATCTTTCTTTCTTTCTTTGAGGAGTGCAATTGAAGAGAAATACCATAAAAGAACTTACTAAACACAGAATAACCCTGTCTTTGGGGATAGAGTGTAGAATCCACAATATAGATTCATGTGATGCATGTAACCACTGGATGAGGTGGGCCTCCATACCTTGTAATTAAAAGAGATTAGTTTACCTTTTTATTACTTACACACGTCAACTATAATATGGGCTCATGCCCTCATTCACTGATAACATTGTTCCTGTCATAATCTGTCTTAATACGTTCAGCAAATGCACTCAGCAGCCTGGCACTTAAAAGCCCATCTCCTCTTATCTGACTAAATGAAAGTTTTTTATTGTCTTCAGTAAATGGGTTAAACAGTCTGTTTAACCCATTTTTGTACCATAGCTTTAAGACTGATATATGAATGACCCCCATTCTTACTGGCTGCCCTGTTCTGTGCCTCGTTCAAAAAATAGCTGCTATAACTTCACTGCTATAGACCAAATAGGAGGACGTATGTAGATATAGGAGGAAGTAAGATATATATTTCTTTTATGACATCACAAAAGCTAAATTGAAAATGGGCTATCTTTGCAAGTTATGTTTATGTGTTAAGAATTAAGGATGGCCCAAAATCGAAAATGAGGAAAATCTTGGTAAAAAAAACTAAACAATGAAATAAATTATTATACCAATTTTTTGTATTATTGCCATTATGGCTGGGACTATGTGTACTCACCTGACTAAAGTCAGTCTTTGCAATTACATACATTAATATTCATGGTTAAAAGAATAAATATGTTACAAAACTATGAAAAAATTTATTTAGCATACAAACATTGCAATAAAATATTTTACTTGGCCCCATTAAAAGCAAATCTAGAAATATTATACAATTAAATATCTTCTCTCATAAAACAAGTGAATTCAAGGACATTTTAATATTCTAAACAAAGTGCATTCAGAACTAGTGCTTTAAAACTTTTGAAAGATGTAACAACATTCTCTGTAGGCCTATAACAAAATAGTGTATTAAAACAAAGACTCTTATAGCGTATGTATTAACTGTAATCACTAGAAAACTTTCTTGCCTTTTCAAAAATACAGATGGAGTGGGTGTGCTCGAAGGGTCTTGCCTATTCTGTGCTTCCTGCATGGTGATTGGGATGTTTTGATTTAATGGTAAATTAAGCATGATGTTGAGAAAGTTTTTGTGGACACACCCCCTCTAGAAATGATGTGCTTTACAAACTACTTTCCGCGTGTCTGTCTTAGATATATTGAAATGCACCTGTTGTAACTTTAGAAGGAGAAACGGTGCAGGGCCGGATTCTTTATTGGTGTTGAGGGGAGAGCTCATTCACCCCATTTTCGCTATGGCACACTCTCTTTGATGTTGCCACTGACTTCACACGGCGCTATTTGTCATGGTGTTAATTTTCTGGAGCGCCTCTTGGAGATGGTGGCTCAGGGAACTGTTGATATAAATTCTGGTGACAGGGCAATATCTTGGCCTCCTGTTTACAGAGGAGCTATGAATAGTGCTTGAAAGCTTTTCCCTGGGATCAGAACAGTGGGTCTTAAAAGAACTTAGAAAGAGCGGTTTCGCGGGATGTTGGTGTAATGCCTGGAAATCGACCTCATGTTACTGATGCCGCAGTGGGGACAATCATTAAGATGTGCTGCAGTCTGTGAATTCGGTGTAGTCGTCTGTCCGGCTAAATCATGGCCCACCTCATGAAACCGTGTAGGTCGGGCTCTAGGCTGTCCAGGGCCGTTATCCCCAAATAGCAGTGAAGCCCTCAGCAGTGGGCACTGTGCCATCTGCATTCAGAGCTGGTGGCAGCGGATGTCCTCCGCAGCGCAGCACCCTCGGCCTTCCAGACAGAATGTCAGTCACAGGCCCCACCCACAGCTAGGCCATCAGACACGGCCGTCATTGCTCTGGAGGAAGGTGATGGCATAGCACTGTCGGCACTTTGCAGAACAGCTTACAGCAATAGATTAATCAGCTACTGAGCAAAGTGAATTGAATATGCCTCTCCTTTTCAGTCTAGTGTATTTTGTTTATAGATTACTGATGATGCACACGCAACCATTGCTCTAAATACTGTAAATAGTTAAGAAAAAACAACAGAAGGACCTGATGTTCAGGGCTATAAAAATCCAATGATGTGGTGACTCAGCAGCATCATTTTAAAATCGCTTTAATTCATCATAATTAAATTCAGCGAAGTATATGGCATAATGATTCCTAGGGCTTTTTAAAAAGGTAAATATCTAAAAAAAACAAGTTGAAGGACTTTTTTTTTCTCTCTTTCCAGTGTTCTGCTGTTAAAGAACGAATTCTTCAATCAAACAATGAACTAGAATCATATCAAATAGTAATGGAATAATGATGGAATATGACTGGATGCACTGAATTATTTACTAAAGAGCCATAATCAAATGGTCACAAAAGCTGTGTTTCCATCATTCTCAGACCTACATGAACAGAAAAGGCAAATAGTTACACTTTTGTTGGAGTTGGCTGCTGTACACATTTGAAACAGTTCAAGTTCCTTGATAGCAACTGTTTGTCATGTTACATTTTAGGCCTGAGATAAAGTACTAGTAGAATAAGAGTGGGATTTTTTTTCATCCGCTTTGCCATTCTTTCTATGCATTCTGATTGGATTGGATGCTGTTTCCCACCTAGCCTTGATAGTCATGCTGGCAGTCAGTGCTGAGGCTGGTAGACGCTGGCACTCCAGTCTGGAGCTGCTCCTCCATATGGCCCCTTTTCTGGTGGTATGCACGCACTGCTGCTTCGCTAAACAGACAGGTGAGCCCACCCTCTGCGTTTTGCTGGATGTCAGAAACACAGCGGCAGCAGTACCTACATTCCAGGCTTTCCGCCCTCTTCTGTTATGAAATATTTATATTTGTCTGTATTAGCTTGCAGAGCTTCTAATTGAATTCTGTATATTCAGACATGATTAACTCGCTGGCATTCCTCAAAGGAGAGACCCAATTAGACAGGGCTTGTGCGAATCGAGTTGCAACTCTCATCAGGCGCTTGTAGGAAATGTGGGGCGTGCACATGTGCTTGTAGTGCAGGTTTTATTATTTTGGTGGTAGTTTGTCTGGACTCTGCCTCTCTGAATGGGAATGGTGCCAGACATCTGCTTGTATGTTTATTTTTGCTCTTTTGTTTTTTGTTTTTTTTTTTGTTTGTTTTTTTTATCTTTTCTGTTCATGTTTTCATTAAGATGTATCAAACAACAACAAAGACATTCTTTAGATGTGGATACACAGTCAAATATAGTTTTCCAATCTAAGTTTGAAGACCTCCAGTGCAATTGTATGTAGTACATAAAACATCCTTTAGAGAGAGCAATCTTACTTTTATTTTGAAGCACATTTTATTTATTTAGTTTAGTGCTTACTTTAACATTAAAATAAACATACAATGCAACCATAACCATTGTACAGTCCACATTTCATTTTTTTTATATTTTATTTTCACCAATAAACAATATTTGTGCATTAAAATGCACATAAATGTGCTCTCTGTAGAGGATGTGATCATATTTTCATACTTCATTAAATCATTTTTGCCCAGTCATTTATATACGACTGTACATAAAAACAAGAAGAAGGTCGTTGCTGTGCATGGAAAGCAGAAGGTTTTGATTAACTTTAGGCCTCTGATTTCTAAGTACTTCTTTCTCTCACGCCACAGTAAAACATGAGACCCCGAGCTGACCCTGTGCTGACCTACTGCAGTGTCGCCCCTAGTCAGAGCTTCTAAGAGAGCTAGTGCCTGAGTGTGTGTCACTTTAGCTCTGGAATAAGAGAAGTATGCAGAGCTCTGTGTCCACAGGGTCACATTCTACTGCTGTGCTGATTTCCAGGCAGGAGAAAGAGAGCAGATTAATTAGTGCTCTTTAATTTGATTTAGTGCAGTGCAGTGCAGTGTGTGTGTAAAAATGATTTGTACCCATATTTTTTGATAGTATTTTTAAATGTGACACTCGAGTCTCATTTTTGTCTTTTCAGGTAAAATAGCAATATTGTGACGTTGTACATCAAGACAGTTTCTCCTCATGTTTGAGATATTACCACCACTAACCATCTGTTGTTTACAAGCACGTATGTGATTTAGAAGGAACATCTCTGCTTGTTTTTATGAGCTACTAGTGAAAAACAAAAAAACTTTTGTCATCCCTGGCAATAACTGTAACTTCTAGAGGTTAAGGGTTAACAGGCAAGGCCTCAAAATAAAAGAACAGAGACCAGAGCTCCTGGCGCTGTGCCAATCCAATCCACTTTAGCCCCCAGTAGCCCTCATGTCTAGCCCCATCTTGCTGTTTCTCTATTCCAGTGGCCCCAGAGCTGCACTCAGCAAGCTTCCCAGAGTGCCTGCCAGGCCCGCTGGGGTGAGCTGAATGCCCGAGCTCATCCTGGCTCTGAGCCTCTCATTTTCCCCACTGCTGATACCACCAGCACACTCCCACAGCTCCAGCCTGTCTCCTACCCATAATGCCTTCTCTCAAGGTCACTCTGTGATTGATCCCTAGAGTGGACTTTAGCCCGCTTATTCTCTGAACCCCTCTTCTTCTCTCTTTTTCTCTTTTTCCAGCTTCTTCTCTTTCTTTTTCATTTCTTTTCTCTGTCTGGGATTGCGCACACAAACACACACCCACACACACACACACACACACACACACACACACACACACACACACAGTCTTGCTTAAGAGAAAACTTCTTTCCTCTCGTTCCTCCCTCCACTTTTATTCCTCTGTTCGTGTCCACCTTTCAAGCAACCTCAGCAGGCCAGGGTTTCGGCCTTGGGCAGAAGGACGCCTCCCTCTTCCGTTTGGCTGGCGGAGGAGCTGAGGGAGGAGACGGAAAGCTATAACAGCTTTAACAGCAAACAGCAGGTGTGAGCAAAGTTCTGCAGCAAGAGACTTTACACAGCAGCCCCAAGACCTCTGACCTTTTTCGCCGCAGTTAAGTTGCGCCAAGTTCACAGCAGATGCTTCTGCCTCAGTTTGCTGTTTTGAAATGTAATACTGATAATCCCGGGCGGATAAATGCACCTAACCCAAACATATTAGTCTGTATTAGAATGGCAGATAGCGTTCCTGCAGAATTCTTATTGAAGTTAGTTTCCACTGTGTTGTCTGGTATAAAGGTAAACAGGCTAGTGAGACACGCATACAAAAGCATGCAGATGTTTGAATATTTCCTGCAACAATAAATCTTTGCCATACAGCCAACTGAGCGTCATGCAAAATTGATGCAACCTGGTATCAAAGGAGACATTCAGCAAGCGTATTTTGCTTAAGTACACATCAAGTGCAGTCCTGTGGCAGCTTGTGCACACATAATAGGGGGGAAGGAAAAAGTTCCTCCATAAAATATCAATGAAATCTGCACTTTTTCACACACACACACACATTCAGCATATTCTCTTCATTTACTCTTAACATTTGCTCAGCACCGTCCAGAACAGATTTATATTATATAGTAGCTGATATTATCTGCTGTATTATTTTGATATTTAAATATAGCTCTTTTACATTTTGTGAGCATTTCATGATGAGAAATGAGAAAGTCTTGTCACATTAACAGACATTAAAACCACACACATTTTTCTACCATCTCCTTTGAAACTATTGTTTATTAGACCAGGGGTTTTTATAGCTGCAGTGATGATGCATACACACTGAATCTATAGTAAATCTGTGTCGCCTGCTTGACTTCCTTGTAAGTCTGTAAGCCTGAGTGTGTTTGACACTTTGCTGCCCTGGGATCAGTAGGCCTCTCCCTATCTGTCCCGGGATCCCTCTGTCCACGGGGACAGCTCAGACAAAACACTACGCATCTCAGCTTCCTGCTGGCTCAGGACGCCACACTGATTGAAACTTCAGCGGAAGGTAGCATACTCTGCACTAGCCTGTGCGCAGGGAGAACCTCCGACATGTAGAGAGAGAGAGCCAGCGAACGAGTGGGCACTTTGCAAAAGCAGGAAATTGAAAAAGCAGTAAGAGAGAGGAGGCCACAATTGACTTTAGCACACTCCACTCGGCCTTCAGTTCAGCAAAAGGCAGTCTGACCTAAATTCACTTTACCTCATCTGCCTAGACGTTTGTTTAGCCTTCTGGGCAAACACTTAGAGAAATGTATGAGGCAGAAGAGGAAAAAAAGGGGTAAAAAATGCAATACATGTGCTTGAATACATCACATTTCAGAGGCCGGAGAGGCTGACTCACAGACGGCTAGTGCCCTCTAGTGGCAGCGACACTTATCTGCTGTGTCTGCTCCAGTAATTCCATTGGAAGTACTTTATGGGGATTTTCCTAAACCATCTTTGAAAGTTATTGCCGGCCAGTAAATCCACGGCGTGTAAATCAAAACAGCTTTGACGTCATGGTGAGATGCTTCTTCAGAAAATCAGAAGAGCAGGGCTGGGTTCTAAAATGGCATCTCTACAGATGAGATGAGTGATTGAGCCAGACTGGAGTGTTGGGCAGTTCAGATGTTGAGTGTAGCGCACAGATGCTTGGAAATCTGCAGTACATGTTTGTTTGCGGGCTCCTGTTTACCTTCAGCTGACAAACACAGACTAATGAACATCATCCAGGTGAACCGTTTGGCTTCTTCCCTCGCGGCTACCATGAAGGCACTCAGATTATGCGCACATAAACACTCACACACCCCCACCCCCACCCCCACGCTTTGGAGTGACTGAGGAGTTGAGGCAAAACCTCGAGGGCTCAAAGCAGAAAGCTCATTAAAAGCTTTATTCCTTTTCCAGGATTTGTGGAGGGTTGTAATATGGGCATTGTTTGTACACAAGCGTTGCTGTGGGAGAAGAACACTGATTTGTCTTATGCTCTAGGAAGAAAAAAGAGATATTAAGACCTAATATACTGTTTTATTTTATTTTATTTTTTTTTTATGATTATTATGTTTTCCCCAATTACAGCTAATTTTCAAGGGTATCAGGATCACGAACACAGGGCTGTTGGAAATCCACTTAGTTGTTAGGTTCCTTAGTCTTAGTTGTTCCTAACAATGTTAGGAAACTGAGTTCTGAATCTTGAACAGCAGTGTCCAGCAATGGCTCTAGGGATGCTTTCTAGCAATCTATCTGCATGATAACACTGTATGTCCGCTTGTAGACACCTGCTCATTCAACCTTTCTTCTGAAGTCAAAGATATTAATAGGGTACCTGTCTTCCGTTGCTGCAGTGACATCACTAATGCAACTCTGACTCATTCCAGAGGTTTTGTGTAACACCCCATCACTCCAGAGAAGAAAGTTACTCTGTTCCACTGGGGGACTTTATGCCCTGTTTGGAATTAGGCATTGTGACATTCGACTCATGTGCAGGTGCTCTGGAGAATCCCATTCTGTTTGCAGTGTTTTTCTCTGGAGGCCTCACAGCACAGATTCACATGCAACCTGCTGTTTGGAAACAGAGAGAGGGACAGTGCCAGGGAGAACAGCTGCCACCTCCATTCTGCGCCAACAGAGACATGCTGAGGCCGTTGAACTTAGAAGAGAGAAATCCAGGAAATGTCTCTGCATCACACACACACACACACACACACACACACAAATCTTTCGAAGAGAGAGGCGTCTATAATTGATAACCCATAGATAATTTCACTATCGTCTACTGTAATTGCGCGAGCGGTCAGAAAGGAAAAGGAGATTGTTATCTATTAAATATGGCAACAACAAATCCAGGGCTGTGGGTGGACATTAAGCATCGGGGGAGAGGTTGTCAGCGGGCTGGCTGCCCAGTGTCCGTGGCTCAGGAAAAGGCCGCAGTCATCAGAAAGTAGATATATTTACTGCCCTGCCTCCAACACAAGGAGGGAGCGAGTGAAAGATTACTTTGTTTACAACTGAGAGAGCAGCTAATCACGCTGGCTGCCTTTCATGCTTTCATTTTCAAGATATACTCCATATCTGACTCTCTGAGACAGTTCAGGGTGAATGATAAGACTGATATTCATTATCAGAACTTCAGACCCCACAGAGCAAAGCGAAACATGCATCAGCAACATTTGCGAAAGAATTGTTAGACTTCCATTCTGCTGTGAACTCACTGGAAGATTTTATAGACAGTTCTGTAAACCCCCCCGCTCTCTCTCTCTCTCTCTCCCCGCTTCCTTCTGTTTCTTTCCCAATGTCTCCCTCTATCAAAATCTTTCTTTATCTCCTTTTTTCTCTCCATTTTCCTCACTCTTGTCCTCTCTCTATCTTTTACTCTCTGCACTTTTTCTCTCCTCTCTTTTGCTCTTTGTACGTCCTTTTTCTCTCTTGCATCCTTCTCCTCCCCCCCCCTCTCTCTCTCTCTGTCTCTCCTGGTCTCTCTCTCTCTCTGTCTGTCTTTCTCTTTCTTGTCTCTCTCTTGAACACAAATAGACACACATCCATATTTCACACATTAAGGTCACTCTCCTGTCACCTCTTTCTCATGTCATTTTTTTTTTTTTTTGATTTATTTATTTATTTTTGGTACGCTCTGGTCTTGCTCTTACATAACTGTTCCCATTCAAACCCAGGCGTGTTTGACCCTGGCTCCACCGCCTCAGCCACAGGTTTGGAACAGCTGCACGGAAAAGGTCACGCATCCTCTCCAAGTTTTTCCATGGATATTTAGAGGCGCAATGGAGGATTTCTGAACATACCGCTCTCACATCACACTCTGTCCAGAGAGTCCAGCTGGACAGACTGCTTACTGCCTCTCTCTCTGTCATAATACATTAAGACATTTTAACGATACCCAATATGGTATCTTTTTTTTTTACCACTCACAAGAAGACACACAAGACCTTTTGAACAAACTGTTTGCAAAAACTGTGATGCATTATCATTGCTCTGATAATAATTTAGAAAAGCATAGTGTAACTCCAGCCCCAAACAAACTGTTGGATCCAGTGGTAGTGCTCCTAGAGGTTGTAGAGACCTGCTTATCCAGTGTTTCCTCCTGTGTCAAGAGGATTAATAAGGTTAATAGGGTATTAACGTGGAGTTTGGACAGACCCCCTCCCTCCCATGCAGCTTTTAGAGCCTTACAAGGATTTAGCCTTGATGTTGGAACATTGCTGTAAGGAAATGATTGCATTCAAATGGGGAGAGCATTAGTGAGGTCAGGTAAGAATGTCGATTATTAGTGCTGTATCACACCATTCCACTCCAACCCATCTCAGACTTTGAATGGAGTTCCAGAGAACACAGTTCCACTGCATTGGGATCTTGGGGACTTCAGGCTTATGTGAGCCTACCCCAGAGTGTTCTATTCTATTGACAAGATTAAGATATGAAGATTAAGATGGCGAGACAAATGGTGTGAACACCTGTTTCAGCAATGTGTACATCTTAAAATATCGAAATTCATTCATTAGAGGGGGTGCCTGGATGCTTTAAGACATGTAGCGTTTCTTGGTAACAACCCAATACTTTTTCACACTCATCTATCAGCAGTTTATCTATAATTCTATAATCCTGTGTTTGTGTGTTTCTGTGTTTGTATGACTAGAACACCTTGGAGACCTGTAACATTTGCAGCAAGCCCATCATGGAACGTATCCTGCGTGCGACGGGGAAAGCTTACCACCCTCACTGCTTTACCTGTGTGGTGTGCCACCGAAGCCTGGATGGCATCCCCTTCACTGTGGATGCCGCCAACCACATCCATTGCATCGAGGACTTCCACAAGTAACTCCCCTCTTACACAGACATGCATTCATTTCTTAACAAGGCTTTTTACATATTTTTTTAAAAAACATTTATAACTCATTTTAGATCATTCATCTCTGACCAAATTTTAATAAATGTGAAGGCTTTATTATCATTGGCACATAAATCCTGTATTTTTTTTCTTTTAAGGGTATTTTAAAAATAGAGGTGGGGATAGATGAATTTTTTTAACGGCGTTAACGCCATTTGTAATCTTGGTGTTAACGGCGTTAACGTGCGCGAGATTCTCTCTCCCCCCCCTCCTCCCGACAGAGAGATCAAGACAGGTTTAAAACGTGCGTGAACCGGACAAGTCACTGAAATATCAAGGTGAAATTCATCATAGCTTACGTGTTATAGACCCAGCTCCCTCTGTTAACCGTGATATTTTTTTTATCGCGCGATAAGAATCTTGTGCGTTAACGCCATTAACGACCCAGCACTAATAAAAAATAAATAAATACACAATTTACATGCCAAAATGATACTATATTACTGTCATGAGGTTCACTGTTAAAAACGTTCATACTTGCAGAATTTTTAGCATCCTCAGTTTCAAAAACCTCAAGTAAAGAGCAGTGAGATGTGTTGTTTGCTCGTTTGTCAGGCAACATTATTTTTTGTTTATCTGAGGTCATACAGATCATGCTGTCAGCAGCTGTCTGATCTAACTTTAAGGACGCTGATTAACCCCAGGCACCTGTGTTGACTGTGTATGCTGAACATTCTACATAGTTCAAAGACTGAGTCAAGCTAGCCTTCAGTGAAGTCGCCCTGGGTTCCCTTAAAAGAGACAAGCGAGAAATACAGAAACCCAGAAACACAATTTCTCCATGGGAATAAAAGGTGTCTGTTGAGGAACTGAAAGGTTTCGGATGGAAGCCGTTAGTTGTGTGAATGTGGCTGGAACAGAAATGTCTTTGTGTCGAGGAACAGCCTGTTTTCTCTGTCACCCTTGTGGCCTGTCTGAACCACTGTATGCTCTACTTCCCAATTCTGAACATTTATTGGAATAACCCAGTGAAGAAGTTTCATCACCTGCCTGGACCAAAAGGCCTGGCTTTGTCTTCACATCCTCACTCTTTTTCTCTGGCCATGTCTCTGTTCCTTTTGTACCTTCCCTCCCAAATATACAAGACAAAACAGTATTCAACTCAGTGGCTTGAATAATTGCTTTATTAAGCCACAAAGGTTTGTGTGAATTAAGGTCACCTGACTTAACAGAAGCTCTTCACCGAAAAGGAGCAAAATGCCAGCTCTTGAGTAGCACATGTGGAATGTACTGTAACATTACTGTAATTGTAAGACATTCACTCTTAATGCTGCAGTGGTTCTTAATTTCACCTGCACTAATACAGCTGCAATTAAATGTATTGCCTGATGGAGTTTGTGCTCAGCTGCTCTATTTCTGTCTCTCTACAGGAAGTTTGCTCCTCGTTGCTCTGTGTGTTCAGAGCCTATAATGCCTGCTCCTGGCCAGGAGGAGACTGTCCGTATTGTGGCCCTGGACAGGGACTTCCATGTGCAGTGTTACCGTTGTGAGGTGTGTGTTTGTGTACACATATATACATGGGGTTTTTTTGTGATGCAGTCATGTGGCGTTGTGGTTAGAGAGTTGCCCTTGTGATAAAAAAGTTTTGGGCTCGAATCCCAGGATTGCGAGGTACTGAGCAAGGTACTGTCCCTACACAGTGCTCCCTGGGTGCCCCTCATTGGTGGCAGGCCACTGCTTCACTTGGTGAATGGGTTGAATGCTGAGAAAGAATTTTGCACCGTTCACACGCGGTGCTGTGGTGTGGTGTGCTGTGGTGTGTTCACGTGCGACTAACCATGGATTTAGCACAAAATCCATCCAGCACACAATCCATCACACAATCCATCCAGCACACAATCCATTTTGCAGTTTACCCAAGCTTTAAGTTTGATAATTCTATTAATAAATTATATATCATGCATCATTTTACCCAGAACATTTTCTAGTAACTGCTGTAAAGGGATATTAGTGCTGGCACAATGGGACACAAGCAGTTATACAGTAAACCCCCAGTGTTACTTTGATCAGGAGCCACGGATTCAGTCACATGCAGATTTTTACACGGAAATCACCACAATAACGCAGAAACAGCAAATATCCTCTGCCTTTTTTGCTTTTTTGTGGCAATTATTATTTTATTTCTGGGTATTTTCACGCAAGGGGACCCCCTTGAGAAGCAGGGGATTACTGTACTCACTTGGGACATTAGACACACAGTTGTGAACCCAGTTCTGTGGCTTGGTTAATGATAACTTTGCATTGTTTAGTCTAATGGTTCT
>JBBPDH010000104.1:8617853-8633792 GCA_037974565.1 Clupeocharax schoutedeni
TTCTATAAAGAATCGCATTCTGCGTTGCTCCATTGACCAACAGAGATGATTAGAAGCCCTCTGACTTGCCTTCCACACTATTCTACTTGTTATAATTGTGTTCACACATTGTTCACACTGAGATTTGAGGTACCGTGGGTGCTGCTTCGTCTCAAGGACGAAACAGCACTCACTTATATTATCCTCACATGCCAGAAGAGAGTGAGCGCACTCGTTCAATGTTACTTTTTGAGACTTCGAGTGGCTGTAGTTTAGGCCTCACGACCGTGTGCCACAAACTCATCAAGTACTACTCTTTATTTTATTAGGTTTTGATCTGAATTTCTTTTCTCTGTGGTATCTACTTAGGTCATGCTGATCAAGCCCTTATATTCATTAGGCCTTCACAAAATGAAGACCTTCTGTTTTACATTAACCAATAACATTAGTCATAGAATCAACCAAGCGCATTTAGATTTACAATGGGAAGGACTATTTGGTCAGTAGAACCTCGAAGTCATAGATCACTGACTCAGTTCTTATTAAGGTGAACAGAGGTAGGACTCTTTACTGAAGGAGTCACTCTAGAAATGTTATGTACATTAAAGTAAATTATTTCTATTACAACCCTCAGATTAAACACAAAATATATTTTGCAAGATGTCAGATGTCTGTGGCCAAAAAAGTGCGTATAGTGCTGCACGGAAGTTAGTTTTGCCTTGGCGTGCTCCTAATTGTTTTTTTTTTTACCTTGATGTATGTCGTTCAGTCTACAGACGAATCTCTAATAGTGCTGGTTCACCACTGATTGAGTGTAGCTGTGGCCTATTATTTGCATCTTTACTGTGTACATTATATATTACCATGAAAGCACAACTGGATGTATGCATGCTATGAAACATCATAATTAACTAAATATTCTTATTTTTTATATAACTGGTTTATAACATTTGAGCTTGTAATTGTTTTGTGAAATCTGAACTTAATTAAGATGCCTTGCTTGTCTGTAAAAGGGGAAAACACTAACAGCATTTCTGTAACTGTGGCTCTCCATAAATGTTCCAGAGAGCAAATGGCAGAAGCATCAGTGCGTGAAGAGATCCGATTTCTACTGTCCGCACATTGCGGTAATTCTCAGTGTTGCGACCACGGCTTAAAACTGTTCACAAAATGTTTCGCATGCACAGGGAGGTTTTATTTTCATATGCAATTTGTTGTTATTTATTTATATTATTTTTACGTAGCTGTGAGCTTCGATGTTCAGTGAGACATGAGTAAAAAGGTCAGTGGTGTGACAGCAAAGCTGATTCGCTGCCCGAGGGGTGATATTTTAGTTCTGCTGTGGACAGAAAGGCTTAATTTACCCTTCGCTGTTGGCTTTGATTTTCCTCTCAGTGACTCTGTCCTCAAAAAAAAAAGGAATGGCAATTAGCCGCACACAGCTAGCAGGCTGTTCATTAATCTGTTTAGAAAACAAAATGATGAGATTACATCGGGTAATTAAGCCCCCAGTTGTGCCATGAAGTGTGTTTATCTTTAGCATCGGCGGACCGAGCTGCTGGTTGGCACCGCCTGGTCATGTGGTCATCTCTGGCGCTCCATGTGTCCTGTAAGCTTAGTGAAAGGTCATGATGGCCAGTGGCAAACATTCATAGCCGCAGTTTATTCAAATCGTCAAACAATCCTTACTGGAAGGCTGTTTAAATCAACCGTGTGCTCCAATTACTTTCTGTCATCTTGCCATATGACAAGTCTCAATGTTGACTCTGATTCCAAATGATGGAATCTGTGGGGTCGACTCCAAGGCTTGATTTCATTCAATATTCGTCATTTTCTATTACAAAAATCAGAACAAAGAGCAGAAGATTTGACAATGTTCGATATTAAACTTATATGCTGACTGCCCTGTTGTTTTTTCAAGGACACAAGATGTTTAATTATACGAGGCTGTTCAGAGAGCTAATGGAACAAAAACAATTACGGTAGTTATACTGTACGAGTACATCACTCCCTCTTTTAGTGTGTAACGGTTTTGGCACTGACAATGTTAATTACAAGTGACTTTTTCTTTTTTTTTTAAGTTTTCCTTAGTTTTCCACTATCTGCATTGTGCCATTTTTCAGACAGGCTGTCTAGACAGTGACAGCAGAGTATTTCATGCTCTGTGTGTAAGCAGGTGCAGGCAAACTTGAACGCCACTGTGTGGAATCAAATCCAGAGCTTCCCAAATGTCTGGGAAAAAGTTGTAATCAACTACTTTTTCTAGCAAAAACTAAACTTGGAAACATTAATTAACTGTACTGTTTTTGCTAAGGAGATACCCTGAGTGGGACAGGATGCTGACAGATAGATGAAGCTCAAAACCTACGTTTGAGCTCTCACTGCACTGTTTTTCAGCTCTTTTGTATGGAAGGCAAGATACAGCCATGAACTCTGCAGTGCTGCCGTTTTGATGAATGACTCACATTTTTGGTGCACATGTGTACGTCTTTGGTTTGCCTGTAAGCATTTACTCTTGTTTGCTGCTTCAGGGGGGCTTTGGCTGCTCCCACCACACTGACGGCCATTAATCAATTATGATCTCTGCTTGTGCCCCTCATAAACATTCACAATCTCATGCTCTTGTAATTCAAGCAGGCAGTGCGGGTTGACGCCAGCATCCTATCAAAGCAATCACTCTTAGTTTTACGGCTCCCCTCGAACTTTACAACCTTTCCACAATATTCAGAACAGAGCTGCAAAAAAGCAATAGCCGACCACTTAAGGGAAAGATTTTTAGCCTGTTTTTTTCCCTCTGCCCCCGATTTCATGAGTGTTTCTATTTAAGGCAATTAGGAAGCTTAATGAACCACTTTTTTTTTTTTTTTTTGGTGAACATTATTTTGTGGTCCTGCGAATAGTAAATGCTGTTTTAGCTGGGATTGAATGTGCACAAATCACAGTAAGAGTGAAGTTCTCAGGAAGAGTTCACTGTTAGAAAGAGACACTGTAGATCTGAATTAATTTGGAGTTTTCCTGAAAAGTCCCTCTTCACAGTTGAAACTTGCTCTCCGGGTTGAATTTGAGGTGAGTAACCCTCAACAGTACGGTTTCTTCCCCATAGAGACGGTCTCTTTTCACTCTAGTTTTTTGCCATGAGCACTTGACTGCCTTACTAGCAGGGCATATCCCCCTCATATATGAATTCTACATGACAGCAGAGCATATTCCCCTCATATATGAATTCTACATGAGTAGGTACGCTGGATAAGAACACACATGGAATCGATCAATACTATATGGACACCTTGCTCACCTTTCATTTATTTCAGACAAAAGTGCTTGCCAGTGGTCACACTGGGCCAGAAATGCAGGCTGCCTCTTTCTGACCTCTCTTCAAAGTGCAGGATTTGAAATGTGCATGTTATCCTCCCCAGTGTCTGCTCCTCAGCAAAACATGTTAGGCAGAGCAGGGTCTCTGTCCTAAACTGACCTGTCCATGACTGGCCGTGGCCTGGAACGTTTCTTTGCCCTTCAAAGCAACTTAGAGAACTTCCTTTCGGTGTTCAGCTATGCTACCAGCATTCACTTTGATCCCTTTGCATAAACGCATGCCCAACACGAGCATAAAGTCTGCAAGTGAATTCTCACCCAACTGCTTTTACCTCTCTCTCTGAGATACAGTCGGCTAAATGATTCCCAGCCTTTACAAACCACAGGAGTTTGCAGAGGTTCCTTGCTACCTCCCAGGATCAGTGTATTCTCTGAGTAACCTTAACTCATAAGCCAGTTCTGACTGACGCCTGCTTTATATGCATCACAAGCCAGACCTTCAGATCCTGCTAAATCCACGGACTTTACTCCAGCAAAGCTCCAGAGGCCATTCTGTCCAACTCCAACTCAAGCTAATAGAGTTCTCATGAGTTTAAAAAGATCTTCAGCTCCACAACCTCCTGGCCTTCAAAAGATAAGGTCTAGGTTTACTGTAATTTTTAATGATCCTCCCCCCATAAAGACCCAATTTATTAAGACTATAAATATTGAATGGCACAAATATGCTGAATAATTAACCACGGCTTCGTGTTGTGCATGCCTGGATTAAATGAACTTTCTGCTCAGTCACTCACTGTTGGGGAAGAGCACGCCTGCGTGAGGTTGTTGAAGGCCTCTGAAATATTCATCAGTTCCATGAAGTGCAATTAACTCAAGTTCTGGATCTATTATCTATAAGTAATCACATTATGCAAGGGCTTAAGCACCCAGCACAGATACAGTTCCTGCAAAACCTGCTGCAGTTTACATCTTCCAGCTCTTTTCAAAGGATTCCTCATTCTCACCGCTGGTTTGTTCAATGACAAAGTTCTAGTATTCCACAATATTCACAGATCTCATGAACAAATTGTGTGATTAAATCTAGGTCAGGTTCCTGGAGACTCTTTATCCAATAACCTTAAATAACTCAAATCACAGGGAGAGATTATTTTAGGCCACATTACTATGGTATGAACTGGATTCATGCATGTATTGTTGGAAAACTGTTGGCTTTGATAATGCAAGACTTTAACAAAATAAATGTTTAACGCGTTAAATAATTTAGAGCTTTCTTATGAAGTGCCACTTTTTTAACCACCCAGGACACATCTATATATTTGTAATTTTAAAATGAGCATGGGGATAGGAGAGAAAAGATAACATACCCATGTCGCGTGGATAACTCCCACAGCTGAGAGGAATAAAACTAAGAATCCTTTGAAAATCCCTGGACTGAGGATTATTTGATCACGCATAATAAGTCCAGCCACAAACGGTATTAAAGCTTAAAATGCATATCCTTTGGATAGAGAACAAAGAGAGTCAAAACACTGGCATGATAAATTATTCACATCAAACTTGTCGAAGTTTTCTCCCACCCCATGTTTGAAAATGTGTTTCTCAAAAGCGTTTGGCACCAGCCAGTCTTCTCCTGTCCATTCCAGATTGTTTACAGATTGTTTACAGTCTCTTTCCATATGCACACTGCATGCGAATATACAGTCAGCTCCATGGTTTATTGGCAGCCTTGGTAAAGATGGGTTTTAAAAAGGTCATGAAATTTACACTTCATTAGTTCCATCTAATATAACCATGTAGTTCAAAAAAGAGACAAATCTAACCAATAATTTAAAAGGAAGCTAAACCTCCTACTTAAAGACACACATCACAATAATTGGCACCCCTAGTAATTATGAACAAAGTATTGTTGTCATTTGTATCTCACTTGTTAAGGTCCAAATTCAGGCCACCCTCACTGGAACTGATCAGATTATACTTCCATCTCGTGCTGACCATAGATCTTTCAGCAGTAAAGAGAAAATTACTTTAAAGAAAAGCAGGAACCCCAGTGTTAAATATGGTGATTGATCAGCAATGCTTTGGGGCTGTTTTTCTCCAGAAGTCTGGGATCCTGCTTAGGATACGTGGCATCATGGACCCAATCTAGTAGGAGCACAAATTTAAATGAAAACTTGGCTGCTTTGGGCAAAAAGCTAAAACTGGCACATGGATGGATCTTCCAGGAGGATATTGATCCAAAATGTACAGCACTGTGCAAAAGTCTTTGGCACGTGAGAAAATTATGCTTAAAAGCTGTTTACTGCTGGGCAGTGGTGTTAAGTTAGTGTTAAAACATTTACAACAAATACAAGTGTTCATCTAACACTTTCCAGACCTCTTTCCTCATGGAAGCCCAGTTTTACTTGCAGCTCCATCAAACACCTGGTTTGGCTCTTTTTACTGCAGTAGATTAAATTAGGTGTTGATTATGGAATTTTATTCATTCACCCAATGACTGGAGCCACTGAGCAGAAACCTGGATCCAAACCTGTGTTTTCTAACCAACTTTTAAGAAAAAATAAATCTTGATACTTTTACTGCTTGCTTGTGTTTTTGTTATTCTAATGTTCAGCTGTTTTTGCTGCAGATCGAAACCCACTGCTGATTTAAATTACTTCAAACAATTTGCACAGATGCCTACTGTGACTTTTGCACAGTTCTGTATGATGAAACCAAAATGGTCAATGAGCTCATACCTCTGACCTAAATCCTCCTGAAAACTTTGATTATATCCTTTGTGTGCTGGAAGATGAGGAGAGACACTGTACTGAAGAGTGCTCTCAGATTCTATGCTCTGTATTCTCCAGTCTCATACAGCATTATAGGAGTGTTGGCAAATGTGAGACAATGGCTTTTTTTCATGATATTTGTAGAGGGTGCTAATAATTAGGAAGCTCGCTGTATGGCAAATTAATGTACAGAATAATTCACAACCAGATCACGGTGGCTCACACCAAGCTGTTGACATATCTCAAGTGAAAGTCGGGTATGTTAGTCTAATGTGCAATTAGTGTAATTGGTTCTAATGTGTCGGTATGTGTTTTGCATGAGAATTTGTCACATTATCACTGCATTCATTACAACTTTGATGAGTAATGCTGAATTCCCCCTCTATTACTGCTGTAGTACCCTCCAGCTTTCTCATCCGCTGAACATCAGTGATCTTACCAACAATTTTGTCAGGGATTAACTGGTGCTGCTTAGGGGGATTGTTGGATTTGGCAGATTACTGACCTGTCGTTTGTAAATAAACAGTGGAATTCCGCCTTTGCAGATCATGACTCCTAATCGCCTGCATGGATTAACGGAGGAGCCCACTGATTCATTAATTAATTAAAGGATGCTGAGTCAATTTTTTATCTCTCTGTTGAACAGAAGCTGAGAACGAACACTGTGCAAAACTGCTGTGTACAGTGGATTGCCTAGCCATTGCATCATTGAGGCACAAGGTACAGTTTGTGTACGGGTGGTCGTCCTAGTTTTCTGAAGTTTTAAACTTAAAAAAAGGGAAAGAAAGTATATGAACAAACTTCCATTGTGCTCTGGGAGTTATTACAGTTTGAGTGATGTTATATTTTAATTGGCCCACATTTATACGCACTAAACATTGGAAATATTAAATTTTTTTCTTTGTAAGGTTTCTCTGAAGCAAATCTACTTACTAGTATGGGTATATGATATTGTGACGAACGGTAGAGTCAGCAGACATTGGAGACAGGGAATCCATTTTTTTAATTGCTTTATTTCTGCAGCTCTCTTCCACACCAATACTCACAACTCCCAAACCCACTCAACCCCGTGCTAAGCACCGCCCTCCCCTTAAATACCTCCCCAAAAGCCCGCCCGGTTCCATGGTGATGAGCCCAAGTGTGGCTCATCACCCTTTATTGACGCCCACCAAAACCCACACACCCCACCCGTGCACCCCACATGGTCCTCCTGCTTGCCACACAACCCCTCGTCAAGTCGTGAGCCATCCCCGGCCATGACCAAACCCACCTGGAAGTCCTGAAGGCGAGCAGGAGGCCTGCGCTGTCTCTGTGCCCTCCCGGAACCCCTCGGCAGCTCCGGAGCATCCACAGTGCCTGTTTCCCCAGTGTCTGTTTCCCTAGTGTCCTGTTCCCCAGTGTCCATTTCTCCACTGTCCTTCGGGTGGTAGGGCGCCAAACAGTCTCTATGGACCACCATTGCTTTCTTACAGCCCCCCAACTGCACCTTGTAGACTACCTCACCCACTCGGCCCAACACGTACCCCGGTCTCCGCCAGTGAGAGTCCAATTTTGGCGGTCCTGTAGGCCCACAGAACCAGCGGAAGATGGCGGTCCCTATTGCGCTGTTGATCGCCGACCAGGATCAGCAGCTGAGTGGCCAAGGTGTGCAATGGGGTAGTCTGGGGGCACCAGCAGGTGCCACCATACTCGCCGGCCATCCGGATGTTGCTAACCCCTATATCAAAGCCCCCGCTTTAACGCTAGGCTCTCCCACTGCGAGCGATATGCCATCAGCTCCGTTTCGGCGGCTGTGATTTCCTCCCACGCTGGTTGACGCCCCTCTGCGAGCCAACCCCGCACTCGTCCAAGTACAGGGTCGTTTTCTCTTGGTCCAACTGGACCGCTTCTACCCCCCGCAATTCGTCGCTCCGCGCTCTGTCCTATGCTAGTGCGCAGTGTCGGCACGCTTCTGTTTCGCATGGCCAGCGCGACATCGCATCTACATTACAGTGCTGCCGACCTGGTCGGTGCTGCGCATCGAAGTGATATTCTTGTAATGCTTCTAGCCAGCGCGCAAGCTGACCTTCTGGGTTTTTGAAGCTAAGTAGTCACGTTAAGGACGCGTGGTCGGTTCGGAGCACAAAGGGTCGCCCGCCTACGTATGGCCTGAAATGCCGCAGGCTGTTCACCACCGCGAGCAGCTCTTTCTGTGTCATGCAATAGTTGCGCTCAGGCTTACTCAGAGCGCAACTCTAATAAGCAACCATGCGTTCGCCCTCCTCCGTGACCTGGGATAACTCAGCGCCGATACCTCCCTCACTCGCGTCCGTGTCTATCACAAACCCCTTAACAAGGTCCGGGCTCATCAGAAATGGCGCCTCTACCAATGCCGCGCGCAGCTTTCTGAATGCCTCATCGCATTCCCCTGTCCACTCAAATGCTCTCCCTCTCTCCATCAACCGATGCAGAGGTCTCGCCACCGCCGCGAACCCCCGCACAAAACACCTGTAGTACAAGACGAGCCCTAAGAAACTCTGCACCTCCTTTACATTATGTGGTGTGGGCAAGTCGCGCACTGCCGTTACCTTCCCCGGGTCTGTCGCTACCCCCTCGCAGCTAATTATGTGCTCCAAGAAAGCCACCTTCTGCCGTAAGAACGTACATTTCTTGTGGTTAAGTTTTAGCCCTGCCGCTCGAATCGCCCCCAGCATATCTCGGAGGTTTTCCACGGCCTACGTGAACGTTTTAGCATGGACCGAGAGGTCATCGAGGTATACGACGCATTTGCTGCGCGGTATCTGCCCCAACACATGCTCCATTAACCGCTCGAACGTCGCTCGACTGTTACGTAACCCAAACGGCATAACTTTAAATTGCCATAAACCGTGCCCAATAGTGAACGCGGTTTTAGGCTTGGCTTTAGCGGCTAATACCCGCTCCGGTGATCTAGCGACGTGAACCACCTTGATCCCCCACTGAATCTAATGTCTCATCTATCCGCGGCAAAGGGTAGGAGTCCTTAGTAGTTACCTGGGTCAGGTGCCGGTAGTCCATGCAGAACCTCCAGCTGCTGTCTTTCTTCCTCACCAGCATGGCTGGGGCCGCCCACGGGCTGTCTGACAGCTCAATCACCCCGGCCGCCTCCATCTCACTGACCTTTTCCTCGGCGGCCTGTTGCTTGTCCAGCGAGAGCCTGTGGGGTCCCAGCCGGATCGGTGTGGCACCACCCGATGCAGTGCTGCACGAGCCCCGTCCTGGTGCACTCCTTGTCTCTCGCTGTGAACTGGTCCTTGCTGTCCTCCAGGAGTCGTGCTAAGTCCGCCCGCTGCGCCGCGTCCAGCCCCTTGCTGTCTCTCTCTCTCAGCTCTTTGACAGCCTGCCGTGTTTCGTTGGACAGCCTCGTTGCCCTGCTCTCACATCGACTCCTCTCTCGCCGTCCTCTCGCTCTAACGTGCCACCCTCTGCCGTGGTCACGTACAGTCGGCCCACCCCAGCGTCGACCGTGGCCCCCGCTTGACCAATGCGTCCATGCCCAGAATACACTCCTCGACTACGTCCTCCAGCCATACCTCATGCTCCACTTCAACCCCTTGAACGGTGAGTGTCAGCAGCTGCCTCCCTTTCATCACAGCTTTGTCGCCTTTCACTGTCGAGAGCCGCACGGTCATTGCTTCCCAACCAGGCAGGCTCAGGTGCTGTGTTTTCGGTAGGACCCCCGACCATTTTCTGTGGGCTCTCCACCACCCTTTGCTCTGCTTGTCCGCGCCCTGAGGTGGGGGTGAGGCTTGCTCCTCGCCATCTCGCACTCCCGCCTTTGGGGCGTGCCAGCCCCCTCTCGGGCATGTCGACGACCACCACCGTGAGCTCCAGCTCTCTCCTGATGTCCGCCTGCTCTCGAGGCACTGTTATCCCACTTCTGACACCACTGGGACGAACGGTTGTGTCAGGAGACATCGGAGACAGGGAATCCATTTATTTCTGCAGCTCTCTTGCACACCAATACTCACAACTCCCAAACACCCACTCAACCCCATGCTAAGCACCGCCCTCCCCATTTCCATGGTGATGAGCCCAAGTGTGGCTCATCACCCTTTATTTCACCCCAGCCTGCCCGCCAAAACCCACACACCCTACCTGTGCACCCCACGTGGTCCTCCTGCTCACCACAATATGATGTTTTGATAATTGATCAGTTATTGTAAAAAAATAATCTATTACAACCCAGGTAACAAAGGTAAGTGAGAAGCAAGAATTGTGGGGTCTAGAGAGAACAGGTGAAATCCCCAATTTACAGATTTTTTTGAAAAAAAATTCAATCTTTATCTGTATGATGTTGTGAAAATACAACATAACACCTTAAATCCTGTGTTAGTTTTAAAATGAAACAGTCTTAATTAACTCATTCATCCTGCTTTTGAGTTTTATTAATGTTTAAAGTTTTATTGCTGCAGTGTTCACATTGGAGGGCTTTACTTAATCTGAGTAAATTCACTTTTACTATACTCAGCCCTGCATGTCTTTCTGTGTTGTTGTTTTTTTTTTGTGAAGACATGATGGGAGTTTGTGAGATGAACATCTGGCTGGGGCAACCAGCCAGGAATTTGCTCAAGAGCATTTTTTGGGTCGAATTTTTCATGGAAATCTGCAGCCAATCATCTGCTCAAACCACACCCATCTCCTCTTTGGCTTCGAGGATTCTGTTATTATTCTATTCTATTATTATTTTCTGCATTCTGTTTTAAGATGAGGCTGCCTGAGGCCTTTGTTAAACCCCCATCTTTTAGAAGTATAAATAAATCAGCTGTGTTTTATGTGGACTTTGTTCATCAATGCTTCGAAAGCACTAGATTGCCTCCATGCCTTTCTGTTGTGAAATGCAGTCCAAGGTGCATGCAAGATGGTACTGTGAGAAAAACATTGCGACAAGCTGCTACAAAGCCAAAGGCTGGCTGGCATGGCTCTGCGAAACCGTGCTGTCATTTAATACGTGAGGATCTTGTTAGCACAAGAGATCACAAAGTATAGCATTTAATCCTCAAGGGGTCTTTTCTGAAGCAATTAGCTTTTTATGGACTAGCAAGAACACAGACCACACTTCTTGGAACCCAACAGCAGCTGGAAGCTGCCCTTGATGGTGGAGATGACATGTGGTGTGTTTATTTCAGCGAGGCATTTTGCTTTGTTGAGATTTCTAGTTTTACAGTAGAGTCCTCAGGCGTAAGGGTCAGTTTGTAAAGGGGGTGCAAGAAGCGGAGGCCTAGTGCCACTTGCCGGAGGATATCAATGCTCAGTTCTTTGCTCCATTTTCCTCTAACGGTGCCTTTCCCTGCAATTTGACCAGGATTGCATTTTAAGTTGTGATCTCTTAAGCCATTTTGCTTGAGCCCAGTCAGAATAATTTGAATTCACTTTTTGGCACCGTTCTAGGCTGTTTCTCTCTGATAAAGCTTCTACCACTCCTGGTCTGTCTGTCAGTCAGTCACCCTTATAAGCAATATCTAGGTCAGACATGCTTCTCTTTTACACATGAGGTTCCTCATTTTTTTTTTAGCTTTTACACGCTTACTGAAGGATTACCTTTCCCAGTTTGGCGTCTGCATGTGTCCATCTACACCCTTATAAATATACAAATTAAAATTAAAAAGGTCCAGAAAGGGTTCTTTGGGTTAATTCCATCAAAGAGACACTATTGGTTTCTTAAAGAACCATTTGATGCGTGGCTCTGTAAAGAACAGTTTTTGCTGTGTGAAGAATATTTTAAGATTAAAAAAAAAAACATAATATATGGTTCTCTACCAATTAAAGCCATTTATAAACCTTTATTTTATGGCTCTCTATATATTGAACAATTTCCTCCGGGATAAATAAAGTTCTCTGATTCTGATTCTGAACTGTATAGTCTGTAAAACTAAAGCCAATTGCACTGGCCAGATGACTTCTACTATCCTAACTCATCAAAATAATGTATCTGTTTGAGCTACTCCATTGTCATTGATAGTGCATACTTTCTGCACAAATTTGCTAAAATCTTTGTTTTGTTAGATGTTCTTGGAACATCTCAAAAACAAAGTCTATATTGTAAGTCTACAGCAAGAAATATCTGAATGTTAATTCTGAATGTTCAGCCCTTGTTAGCATCCAGACATAAACATGTACAAACACTAAACACTGTTCTGGTTCAAATTCTATTTTACACTGAAATCTGTGAAGGTCTTCTGTTTGCTGTAGGACAAAATGCTGCAATCATTTTCTTGGACTTTGCACCGCTCCTCATGCATCTTGTATGACTGGGTTTTGTTGCACATGCTGGTTGGGGGATGACTGCTTTTTACCTCATCCAGGCTTTTGCTTTGTGTATAAAAGATCTATGCCAAAAAACCCCAGACAGTCTGGATGGACCACTCAGTAGAACACAATCTAATAATGTATGCTTTATACTTAATGACATTAAACCACCTACCTAATAATGTGTAGGTCCCCCTTGTGCCACCAGAGCAGTTCTTGCCAGTGGATTCCACAAGACCTCTGAAGGTGTGCTGTGGTATCTGGTGAGATCGCACTGCATCCATTAACTTGCCTTCTTTTGCGTTCTAGTGCCATATCTTCCCCAGGTAAGTGAAAAGCGCAAGACATGATGTTAAAAAAAAAACATGATTAATTGGACCAGGCCGCCTTCCATTGCTCCATGGTCCACTTTTGATGCTTTAGGCAGTTTACAGGGCTCAGCATGGGCACTCATGACCCTGTTGCTCATTCAGCAGTTGTCTTTCTTTAGACCAGTGTTGGTAAGTATTAAACACTGCTTTCCTGGAACCCCCACAAGACCCACTATTTTGGGGATGTTTGGATACAGGTGTCTAGCCACTACGATTTGGCCCTTCTTAAAGTCACACAGATCATTGCATTTGCTCATTTTTCCTGTTTCCAACACATTAAATTGAAGAACTGTCAGTTCTATCCCACCTCTAACCTTCCTGTGCCATTGTAACAAATAAATCAATGTTTTTCATTTCACCTGTCAGTGGTTATAATGTTGTATCCAGTGAATTAGTATATGCTGTTGTAAAAAATTAAAACAGTTCTTGGGCACCAAATAAATGCACAGCATAAAGGGTAAACAGATCAAAGAAGCTTAAGGCACATCCATAAATCAACAAGATATTTTCTCAAAACATAATGTGGGCTCCTGACATGTGACTGAATTCCATTCTTTATGCGTACACCACAAGGCCATTTTGACGGTGTGAGGTTGTTTGGCTGTGTGACCTTCTTGCTGGTGATTGCTGATGGAATAACATTCTCCTAAATCTGAAAATCTATTAGGAGATTTTTAGGGGATCACTAAGAGTTGCAGCTGAGTTGTACCATGATGAGGTTTGTTTCTAAGGCATTATTGTTATTGTAAGTGCATGAAGCAGATGGTATGCTTTTGCTTGTGTACACAGTTACCATGGGGCAACCCATCCTCCAGATGCTTGCTGAATCTGTTTCTTCTCAAACAAAGTTCTTATCCAAATTTAGACACCCCCCCCCCTCCCCTTGATGACATGAAATGCTTCAGTTTAAACCATTTGCTTCTAATTACAGGTAAGCAAAGCTTTCTGTGCATCATTGACTAAATAGTCCAAGATGTTTCCTGAAGGTATAAAGCAAAAAGTAAGGCTTAGAAAAACCGAAGAATCATTATGACCAGTTAATCGTGCAATGGCAGATTTTTCATTACATTTCAAAATAATGTCATGATGTCAGTGTGCCGTTTTACAGCATGATTTTAATATATTGTTTCTAAATATGGACTTTGTAAGGTTCTATTTGTAAGTCTGGTCAGTAAAATAGGAAGAGCCACAAATGAGTCGCATGAGAGGATTATTTTTTTAAATAATACATTTAGCCTCATTATCGTGAGCATGTTTCTGTGTCCTGAAGCTCACTAGCAGAGAAAACAAATTGATTTTAGGAGTCAAGTCGGGCCCGTCTTGTAGAAGAGCAGTGCAGGTGAACGTGGCTATGAAAGAGAAAACGTGTTCCTGCACAAAATCACATCCCAGCATCTCCACGCTGAATTACCTTGACCTTTCAGTTGCTAGGGTGCACTGTTAATTCTAATATGTAACTATGACAACCTACTGGCTCTGACGCACTGGCCCAATCGATGGCACGTTGTTCTCCAATGTGCGCCACTCTAACCCGCCGCTCTCCGTCTCTGCTCGCTTTCCTCTACTTCATTCACTCTCCCTTGCTCGTCCTCACATTTCCAGTTAGTGCTAGATTGGCTTTCTCTCAGTGACGGGCATTAGCTCATCTCACCATGTTCTCCACTGCTGTAAAGACACGGAGGATAAGAAGGAGAAGCTGTGTTTTTCATCTGCCACTGATGGGTCTTATTTACCCCTATGGCTTCTTAATGTTGCTGTCCAGGTCTGGTGTGCTCCACTCTCTGTCCGTGAGAATGACCTGAACACATACTTGCTCATACCTGAAGACAGAGCCCAAAAATGGATTGGAACTCCAAACTTTTAACTAAAATAATGCACAGCAAAACAGTTCTGACTAAATATGCCAGCCCATTATTATATATATTTAAAAAATCAGCAGATTATGATGTAGATACATTTTTTAAGAAAAAGAAAAGCAGCTGCACACTATTTTAATTCACAAGCTTGCAGGTTTAAGTGAGTTACCTACAAGTGACAAGTTTAAGTGACATATAGGATGGAGGTAGCTCAGTGTGTAGGATACTGGCCTCCTGACCAAGAGGTCATGGGTTTGAATCCTTCCTTCAGCACCACCACTGGGTCCCTGAGCAAGACCCTTAACCCAAAGTTGCTCCAGGGTGACTGTCCCCTGTAGTTAGGGAAAGGATAAAAGTGTCTGCTAAATGACATACATGTAAATATAATTGTAAACATCCACAACAAACTAGCAATACAGATCAATGTGTTCTTTTGTAAAATACCAAGAAGCTTTGTGAACATGGCCAAATGGTGCCTACACACTTGAACCTGAAGCAGCATTTGCCTATATGCAAAGAAAAACTTTTGCTGCAACCCATGTTAGCATTGAGGTAAGACAACAGAGACAAATGAGCATTAGTGTATGGACAAAGACAGAAACCAGCTCCTGCTCCTGCTCCAACCATCTACACACCAAAATCTGCATTTGCATTCACCGCTCCGTTCTTGGCTTGTATAGCAAGTAGAAACCACGTGTGGAGCATCTGGAAACCACAGAGGGGACCAAAATGAAGATATGAGGAGAGAAATGTGTAGTCAATCTGTCCAAAGCAGTCACACATTTAGGATGGAATGAACTGTAGAGTCACATTTGCAACAAATTGCCCATTTATTACTCATTCAAGAAACACAGCACATCTCTGTAATGCAGTCACTACAAAGGGAACCTCCCTCCCCATGTTAAGCATTGTAGCTGTTTATAATGGGTATGCATGCCAAGCAGCAGCATGCACAGAGATTAGTTTCACTGTGTATTTTACTGTCTGCCACTACAAATGTATGTATAAAAAGTAGTGGGTTCAGTAAGGCATGAAGATTTAGTCGGTGGGACGCTGCCCCAATACATTACAGTTCTGGATTCTGGAATTGGTGCTTCCTTGCCTGCTCTATTCCCTGCTTCAACCCAGGAAAGGCTTCTTAATGAGCTAATTACAGGGGGTCCTCGAGTTACGACACAGATCCGTTCCTACAACAATGATGTAACCCAAAACACACCTAACAAAGGTGTAAAATTATAATCTAGAACATAAAAACACAACTAAGCCACAGAAAATAGGAAAAGGACATAAATATACAGTACGCTAGATCAAGATCTGTCTTTCTTGCCGCAGGTCGACCAGATCTCTAGAACATGCAGATACCTTCTCTACAACATCAGAAGAATC
>JBBPDH010000104.1:8658668-8671168 GCA_037974565.1 Clupeocharax schoutedeni
TCGCGTGCCAGTCACGCCCGGGCCAATCCGCCACGCAACAAGGGCGTCTAAGCCTTTCCGTTCTGCCCACCGTGACATATACATATAAGCAATTGTCAAAGAAATTGCTAGGCAGTTGTGATTTTGCATCTACGCATATTTGCATTTAAAAATAGTTGACCATTAAAATTTAGGAACTAGCTAAATAGGTTTTATTGTCATTTCAGCCGTTCACACACAGTACCCACCACAATCGACAATAGCTACCCTACTAGTCTGAATGAATACAGTATTATTCCATTCCATTCCATTCCAATTTATTTATAAAGCACTTTAAAACAGCAACAAGGCCGACCATTATGACTTCATAATGTGCTTGTGATGTATTTCTTCTGTTTTCTTCATAGATGTAGATTAAATAAATATTTAAATATTCACTCATTCAGTTCAGTAATATGGTATTTTAGTAATTCAAAGTCTTATTGTCATATCTACAAAGTACAGTGTACAATGTACAATGATATCCTTACTTGAATGCCTCTTCACAGCCAAGTCACAATAGACACATTAACATTACATTACAATTAATACAATAAATACAGTAACAGTATATAATACAACATTCAACATGATGTAGTAAGTGATATGTAACAGAGCATGGCAGCAACAAAAAAGGCTCAGTGGGTTCACAAAGGCTCAGTTTGGGGATTACAATACAGAAAATGCTTCTTCAATTTACAGAATTAGCACTAATCTATTAAACTGACAGTGCGGGGGCTGTTAGGTATAGGAGAGCTCAAAAATACATCAATATGACCGTGTACAATTTAGTACTCCTTTATATAGCGATGTGGTAGAAGCTATGTGTGTATGTTGTAGTGTGTGTATATCAGGGCTATTCAACTTCAGCAGCCAGTGGGCCGGATATGAAATTCACTGCGGGTTCGGGGGCCACAGAATTTCAAGCTGACGGACCAAATTAACCATCGGCCCGATAGCCAGTCCAGCACTGTGTCAGAGACGCTTTAACTGTCAAACACAGCCGTTTTAATGCCGTCCGGTTCTAAAGGAGAACTCTGACCGTTAAAGTTGTTAGAGTAGATACATCACCGAGCTAAAACTACAGAGGATTTCCCCTCGTTGTGTGTGTGTGTGTGACCGGATTCTCTTTCGTTACTGCCAGCTCTGTTCTGCTTTTTTTTTAACGCACCCATTTTCTGTCTAATCCCGCCTTTTTCGGCTGCGATTGGCTAATTATTTGCTACTTCTGTGCTCGGATTGGCTAATTTTATTATAACTCAGCAGATAACCAATCTTGGCGAAAGTTGAATAGTTGAATTCCGTTGGCTAGTTGAATAGGCCTAGTGTATATAGAGGGTCCTGAGCCTCTGCCCACAGAGCAGAAAAGCTCTGGGTGACTGATGTCTTTCATGATGTGCTTTGTCCTTCTGAACCAAAGCTAGGAGTAAACTGCAAGCAGTGTGCGAATGATCCTCCGATCAGTTTTTACTACCTTTTGCAAAGTTTTCTTATCCGGAGCAGAGCAGCTGCTGTATCAGGATGTAACACACCTTTAGAGGATAAACTCAACACACCTGTAGAAACTGGTGAGGACTGTAGTGGAGACCCAGGCTTTCCTCATATGCCTGAGGAAATGAAGGCATTGGTGGGCCTTTTGAATGGTAGCTGCTGTGTGTTCTGCCTCCTCTCCTCAGATGTAAAGCTCCTTAGTTTTTCTGCCATTGTAAGAGTTATGTATACGATATTTATTTATTTATATGATTTTTTAAAAATGTAATCCTTTATCATAGACAAAAGACAATTCAATGTGCTTTATAGAAATTGAATACAAAATAAAATAATGGAATAAAATAAATTAAATAATATTCAAAGTGCAATAGGCAGAGGACAATAGTGCAGTTTTTATTATACAGTGTATCTAATCAGTTTCATGAAAAAAAAAGGTCTGGTGATCATAACATTAATTTGGTGACTACTGGTTACGGCCAGTCACATCTTAATACTCATGGATCTGTTTACAGGCAGATTGTGACTGTTTCAGTATGGTGGAGGAACAGATGCATTGGTGTGACTGTATGTCTATGGGTAATATGACACATCAGGCCAAAAACTTTTGAAGGCCTCTCGTGTTCTGTCTTTAATCCCATTGTTTCCTGTTTTACAAATATAAATGCTAATCTGATTCTGTATAAAAATAAACAACACATTACAGTCATGGTTTGGCCTCGAAAATCATTGGACTGTCCCTAAGGTCCCAGACAGACCTGAGAGTTTCCCTCAGGATCAACTACATTGTGGGTAACCAGTAAAAATTCTGTAAATAAGTGTTTTGTAAATAAGCTAGACTATAGCTTTAACAGATTAAACGGTAAAGGAACACAGGCTTCTTTGTCAGCCCTTCCTAGAAAACTGAGTTTAGTTCGACAGATTGCTTTTTTATATATACAAAAAGCACTATTAGTGCAACAATGTGCAGCGTGGCTTCCAGACTAATAAGATGTGATGACGGTTTGGGCACGAGCCAGATGTTAAGCCTTCTGTAAGCGAGAGTGTGATGACTGCCGAGGGTATTAGCTGAAAAGATGCTGTGTCTGAAAATAGTATTTGAAAGCATCATGTGTGGGCACGGAACAAAGAATCCATTTCGAAGACAGTTCTCCTTTATTCTAAAGGCACTGTTAATATGCCTGTGATGGAGTGGAATTATAAATATGCAATGGGTTTATTTAACTTCCATCCAGCCTGTGTGAATAGTTCTCTCTCACAGAGAGGCTCTAGGAGGATCCATGGCCTTGAAGCATGTCACGGTAAAGGCGATTAGCGGGAATAGAAATTGACGCCTAAATGGTGAATGCTTTGGAAGACCTTGTAGGAGGGAGAAATATAATTCTCATGGAACAATCCACAGCATCCCACTCAACAAATTGTTGGAGGTACCATTTTGAAGGTTACTGCTGCGTGAGGTAAAGGTATTTTTAGGACGCGGTGGCTCAGCTGGAACATGAGCGTATAATAGGAGTGGCTAGCACAATGTGTTTGTGGCCAGTATGTCTGAAAAGCATGTAGGACAAATTGATTTCTAAATCACTGAAGCTCCGTATCCCTCTTTTCAAAGGCAGGGATGTGTGTGAGGAGAATGCTGTCTAGAAAAATATAGATACCAGCTATGGCCTTATTGTCTACTTAGAGCAGTGGGTGGCTATTTTTTGTTTATTACTTTTACTTTACAAGTACACAGTGTAAATGAAAGTACTCTTGGAAAGTGGTTCTTGGCTTGAATGTGCAGTACTTTGAAGGATCCGAAGTAGCAAAACCATCTTTATACGCTATAAGCACAAAAGTATTGGGACCCTTATTGAATGGTCAGGTGTCCCAATACTTTTGTCCATATAGTGTATAATGTCTCACGTCAGGAGATGTTTGGTAATGACATGTAATAAGACATGTAATAACGGGCGACCTAGTTAACAGAAAGGGCTAAACCACAACAAACAAAATGGTTGAAAAAAACTTCTTCAGATTCATCACTCATGTCATTTTGAACCAAAGGTGATTTAAGAGAGTCTTCCTTGAAAGGTTCTTTATGAAACCTAAAGTGGTTCTTCTGTGGCATTACTCCAAACAAACCCTTCTTTACTCCATTATTTTTAAAAATAATGTAATATGAGTGGTCCCTCCAGCATAGTCAAACAGTTGCCTTGGCAAAATAGCACTAACAAGTTCTGCTTGCTGCTGTGTTTCAGGTTTTTTTTTTTCCTTTCAACCACCCACCGGTTAAACCAGCTCAGAGAATCACGGAAGCAGGAAACAGTGTCGCATGCACCTGCCTCCAACTAACGCAATGAACTCTGTCTCTATGCAGCTCAGCTCTCCATAGTATCACTATTGCTCTGACTCACACACTGGTAAGCCACTCATTTTCATAGCATTATTCTGAAACAATGTTAAACCCGAGAAAGAATACAGA
This sequence comes from Clupeocharax schoutedeni, assembly GCA_037974565.1. Lineage (NCBI taxonomy): Eukaryota > Metazoa > Chordata > Actinopteri > Characiformes > Alestidae > Clupeocharax > Clupeocharax schoutedeni. Next base: position 8,662,636 of record JBBPDH010000104.1, read on the forward strand.
TAAATCAAGTCAAGTGTTGTTTTAACCGTTTCAGATTGACCTACTTGTGGTGCACTATAGTAGGCTACGATTTGTGTGGTGGTGAGGGCACAGAGTGCATTTCAGTTTCATTTCATTCCTTCCTGGATTAACCGAAAGGTGTGTACACTCCACACTTTCTTTTGTGGCTCTTATTATAAAGATAACTTTTGTTGTTTACCAAAAAAAATCTTAACTTTCTTGTTTTACAAGTTGACTTAGCCTGGGTACTTTGTAAACCTGAGGTTGAAATCTCCACTATACATTCTGCTTGTCAGGAAATCTACAGTTGCCTGATCTCATTAGCAGCAGAATGTCAGAAAGAGATGAGGAGTCGTTCAAGGCTGTGCAGCTTGACCAACATGCTGTAGAACCCACCAAACAAGAACCGGAGGGGCCTCCGCCTTACTCGAGTGGAACTGACCATGCCTCTAGTGCTCAAGCTTCAGAAACAGGGGAGAGTGCAGCAACTCCAGCATCCGCTGCAAGTGACCAAGCAGGAAAATGGACTTCTACTGTGGAGCAGTTCAAACTCAAGAGATTTTTTGTGCTTCGGGTACTAATCAATACATCTAATTCTTATTTAATCAAAGTCTCACAATGTGCTCTCTTAAACAAGAAGGTTCTTAAATGGTTGATGGTTCTATGATGATAGTGAGTAAGATTATCAGCCTGATTTAAAAGAGCAAAAGCAAAATACTGCTAATAGGCTGTAATATCTATAATATTTTATAGATATATTATTGCAATCACTGTAAAAAAGGGTTCTAGCTTTAAAGCAACACACAGTCAATTTCTTTTTATTAATTGGATTAATACTTGCCACAATGATAAACACATTCCTCTCTAACAATAGACTGCCTCACCGCACCCAGTGTAAATATGCCTTATTGCATGCAAAGCTAACAGAGTAAGGCCATAAAACTCACCTGACCTTCTCTCTGTAACCCTGTTTGGATTTTTACTTATTATTCGCAGCCTAACACACAGCCCTTGTCTAGAGACAGTAGTGACAACTCTTTTCCGTCCGGACCTGGGAGCATTTGTTTATCAAATCATGTCCGTGTGGCAGCTCACACACTGAGACTTTGCTCGGCTTGCCAAGTGCACTCAAAGTTTGAGAGAAAATGCTGTCACAAGAATGCTCAGGGGCTCTGCTAAGTCATTTCTACTGAAATATTAAAAGAGATTTGTTGTAAAAGGTTGTTGTTGAATAGAGTTTAGAGGGCACAGCTGGCAAGCTGATGTCCTTTCTTTACAGACGTATTCACATATTACCACCCCATATTATTTTTTGCCATAACTTTGTTTTTATTTGTTCCTGGTTTAGCCTGGGACTCTGGATCACGCCATCGAAGATGTCAAACCACTGATAAACCCAAAGGATGACGGCCCTGTCAGCAGCGTTTGGTTAATGGCTGAGTATGTTATTCACCTCGTATCAGTTTGATATGTTTAATATGATTTTCACCTATATGCTTAATCCTTTTTTGCATCATGTTTTGACCTATGCAGGGGTTATGTTACATTTTATAGTGTATAATTATTATTTTCTCATTATTTACTCTACAACATTGAATTTATGTTTGCTTTGTGTAAATAACATGTTCAAAGTTACAGTAGGGCTGTACTAGGTATAATGTCACCAAGACAAACACAGTGATATCAGTAATGAAATATCATGGTTCCTCTCTAATACTAAAATCGGGTTGTGTAATGGAATCTTAGTTGATGGACTGATTTTTTTGCTTTGTAGACGTGTTTATGGCTCTGGACACTTACAGACTGTGTTTATTTGCATTCTCTCACTTGTTGCCCAAAAGGAAGGTTGCGTTATTGGAGTTCCGAAATTTGAGAAACTTGTTAACGGTCTATGTTTTAAGGGCACTTCCTCTTATGTAATTTAAAACACCAACAGCATCTGTTGTTCAAACATCCATGTGTTTAAACAACTCTTGTTGCTTGTTGCATGGTGGAGCTGTCACACATATGTAAATGGTGCACTAATGATAGTACATCCAGCAGTTGTTTACAGATATGGTGCCCATACATCAGTGTCAGACATCAGGCTATAATCAGTTCATCCATGCTTAGACCGAAATGGCATATGGTGCATTCTGTCATTCTGTTTTTGCTGGAACTAGCACAAGTATTAAAGAGACAATTTTATACAACATTTTCCAGATGCGACGCTACAGATTGGCTGCAGCTGGTGATCCATTATTCTGCCCTGTGTTTGGTAACTAAGTAAGATGTGCTGGAAATTATTAAAGTGAAATAAACAGGCAGCAAAACAGGGCTGCTGGATGACATTTTGCTAAATGCACCGGCGGATGTCAGCTCCTATCTGTCTGTATGTAGGCTTTCAGGAAACTCTTTTAAAACCTTTATCACATGAGGATGAATTATATATCTCATTTTCCCCAGCCCAACTTAGACACACACATACGCAGACACAGACATATACACAAAACTATTTCCTGCTACGGAGGAACAGCTCGGTGGCTTGAATTGAGGCTCTAAGTCTGAGTGAAATGTTCATTACCTGCACTGTTGTTTTATGGAAATAATTTGAAATTAATTTGCCCCACTGAGTATGGCTATATTCATAAAATGATGTGCAGAAAATGACATGGTCTAAATGATGCCTATTCATTATTTGTTTAATTGCTGTCTACAAAATTACAGCGTTTGCACCAAGAATTTTCCCAGACATAATCAAATGCAAGCAACTGTATGCATTACAAATCTTAAAGTTCTTATCACAGGGAGATTATGAATTCGATCCACAGTTAAGCTATGGGCAATCCATCTCTGGGAGTACAAGAGAGTATAATTGTCCTTGCTCTCTTTGTGGGTTGGATTGCCTTCTCTTTCTAGTTGCCAATGGTGACGTAAGAGCACTGACAGTTTGCATTCTCCTCCAAGTGTGGTGAGCTGTGCAGTGATGTTGTTTTAGTGGAAGTCTGAAAAGCTGCAGTGGCTGGTGTCATATAATTTTGTTGGAAGAACATGCAAGCCCCCAGCTTCCTAGAATTAGTGGTCTTATGTGATTTGGGGAGTCTAATTCCCATAGTAGCTGGAATTTGCCAAACTGAAGAGAGCATCAGGAAAATAGATAGATAGTTTAGTAATTATATTTAATTTACATTTATCTTGAGCAATTTTTTCAGTTTTTATAAAAAAAAATGAGAAAATCACAGCAAAAGAATAAACATATTAAAACAAGACTGTAAGCACAAATATAACTTTTCTGCAAGTTCAGATTATAATCAATCTTTCTAGTTATGAACACAACTGTGGTTGATTAATCAAATCTGCACTTTCCAATGAGCTGTGAGTGTGAATTTATTAATATTGAATTAGGCCATGTTTCTATTATCGCCAGCTATAACTTCTAAGGGTTATAGTCCAAAGGTGGACTCTCCCTGAGCTTTGATCTATGCTGCCAGTTGTTGAGCTCATTTAGAAGCAATATATGCCCTCTGAGCTGTGGAGGGGATGGTGTTAACAGGGCTGAACAGCTTGGCTTGAGGATGACTGTGTTTACAGTATCATCCTCATATTCCCTGAGGCATTGCAAGAGTAAATGGGACTGTGTGTATATGTGTGTGTGTGTGTGTGTGTGTGTGTGTGTGTGTGTGTTTGTGTGTGTGTGTGTGTGTGTTTATGTGGGAGGGGGTTCACACCTCTATCCCCAAGATACTTGAAGGTAAACTGAGTCCACAAGGCAGACAGGAAATGACCTCTTATGTCTGTAGAGCTTTGGCACAGACATGCGCTCGGTGGTTCACATTCCAGGTGATGTACAGCAAGATTGTGGTGCCATGTTCTATTAAACAAGTTGGATAAGGCTCTATGACAAATCTGCCCTCCCAATTTTTTTCTATTTGTTTTGAGGTAAACAATGCCCAAATATGCAGGCCGATTACGATTACACTTCAGTGTGCACATCATGTTGCTAGTTAGCATTCAGGCCAATGCCATTAAAACAATTTAAAAGGGCAGCTGGTGGCCTATTGGTTAGGAAGTTGCCCCTGTAATTGGAAGGCCATGGGTTTGAATCCCAGGTCTGCCAGTAGCACCACTGAGGTGCCATTGAGCAAGGTGCAGAGCCCCCACACACTCCAGGGTGCTGTACTGGTGGCTGCCCACTGCTTCACTTGGTGAATGGGTTAAATGCATAGAAAGAATTTCCCACTGTTCACACTGCCTGCTGTGCTGACCAATAACCTCGATACTTACTTACCCTTACTTAGGGACATTAAGGACATTCAAATGATTTACTATATATGGTAAACACGAATAAAAGAGTTTTTTTTCCTATCTTCTTCAGAAAACTAGTTGAGGCAAATTCATGTTGACTCTGTGATTTGTGGGATCCCTGAATGTGGTAACAAATTCAGCAAATGACTGAGAAGTAAACATTTCTATAACCTATAATGGATGGCTGACGAGAAAGAAAAGGATTAACATAAGAATACATGTTATAATACATGTATTCTTATGTTATATTTTGTTTGACATGTTAAAGATTATAAATAATGTGTAGTTACAGAGGGATGGATGACAGAAAATGCTGTTTTTAAGTGCTGTAATGTTATTTGTCTGAAACCTCCGTATAGGTTGTGAAGGACATTTTATTTGTTTAAAACATCTGTAACTTTACCATCTATACAAATTTATGAACCAGCAGGCCCACCAACTTTGGAATCATCCTCAAACTATCCATCAAACTGAAACTGTGGCAAATATCTCTTATTCTACTTACAAACACAAATCAGAATTTTGGATTCCACACTTTCGGATGATTTCTCTTTTCATTTGGTATATTATCAGATTACACTATACTGTGTGGGGCCTCAGAAAACAGTTAATTCATTCATACACATGCACACACACACACACACACACACACACACACACACACACATACACACGCACACATACATACATACATACATACATATACACACAGGCCATACACATCTGGACAACTCAGCCATCGTGTGTTCTCAGAGCTCCCTGCTGAGAGACACGCTAAGAAAAGATTTAGAAGGAGGGAAAAGAAAACAAAGCATTGTTTTGCACACAAAAAGTGTCTTGTCTGTTACATGCACTTTCTAAATCATTGTCTCTTCTCTTCTCTGCCCTTCATAAGGCATGCACTTACCTGCAGCAGTGGCAGACTAAAGCTAAATCACACTCGCTGCCGGTGTTTGAGGTCATTCGTATTCAGGGCTCATGTGTCACTGATTCGTTTTCTGAACTCGTCTTTCTTCTTTGTGTCGGCATAGCGTTTGGGACCTGAAGAGGCAGGCATTCATATTTGATGAGGTTTTTGCCAAAGGCAATTCCTGAAATTTTTAAGCTTTTAGAGTGTGTACATAATTGAGGGGCTTTTGCGCTTTTGTCTTACCTCAAAATAACTCGCTCAGAATCCGCTCAGCTCTGTCAAAATATGCCACCCACAACTGCAGAAATAGATAGACGTTTGCGCTACTCCTAAAGCAAACGCCTTACAGGCCCCGCAAACATTTACTCTACACCCAAGACGGCTTGCTGCTTTCTTAATTTCGAAGAATTACGGTGCAGTCAGTTAAGCGTTCCCCTGTGATCTTATTGTTTTCAGTGATTTGCTTTATTCTGATTGTAGACAACGTGGATCACTCCCTCCTAGGATCACAGCTTGAGTTGTAATTATTCTATTTGCAATAAAGTTATTCTAGACACCCAAAGCATTTACCTCTAAAAGCCAAACTGGCGGAAACAAATGAAACACTGCTTATTTTTTGCAAGTTTCATTCCCTCGATACTGACACCCGATGCCTAACCCACTATTCTCTAATTTACAGTGTTTCTGTTCCAGTGTTTTTGGTGGATGTGTTAGTGGGGGTTTGGTGTGAATATAGGACAATGCTGTTGGAGCTAAGCTAATATATGCAGCTCCAAGTGGAGCGAGTGAGTCAGACAGGCCCAGCAGGTGCCTACAGAACCCATGCTAATATGACTGCCCTGTTAGAAATAGTTCTTAAAAGTCTGTTCCTCAACACTTTGAGATTTTCCCACTGAGATGGGAGTGGAGATGTTCATTTTATTAAATTAAATATGTGGGGTTTTTTTTATCTGAATGCATGAGCCTTTCTTTGCAGGCTTATGGACCTCCTAAAGAGATGCATACAGTGATCAATAATGGAGCATCGTTCATAAAGCATGAGATACAGACAGACGTGGCTTAGCAATTGGTGGAGATTTGGGTGGCAGATGGAAACTAATAGTATTTAGCTTTATAGTGTAAATAGGGTTGAAAGCAATTCTGCAATGGCTTTAAGATTCAAGGATTTGTCTGTCATAATGATACAAAATTAAACATTGAGATTTTAAATTGTTTCAATTAAAATTGATTAAATTAGAATAAAATTAAAAAGGTAAATTAAACAATATTACTGCTGCCAAATATCAACTACTTTTTGATTTTTGTGTGTTTTTTTCGTGTAGTTGTATCCTTTTTACTGGTTTATAAAAATAAAAGTTGATAATAACACAAAGTTGGTTTGAATCTTTTTAAGGAAAAGCATGAAATACTTAAATATTAAAATCAGTGTCAGAATTGTATTGGTACTTGAGTTTTTATGTAGTTTAGTTGACCAGTAGCATTGGTTAGTAATGCTCTTTCTGTCTTTCTCTCTCTTTAGGATTGATCACTGGAACAATGAGAAAGAGCGGTTGGTGTTCATCACAGAGAACTCGCTCCTCATCTGCAAGTATGACTTTATCATGCTGAACTGTGAGCAGATCCAGAGAATTCCACTTAACTTTGTGGACCGCATCACCTACGGTGCCTTCACCTTCCCCCCGCGCTCCCTTCTTAAGTGAGTAACTCTCTGTGTATCCTCCTTCATCTAAGTTCAGAAAGAAGAAGTTCTGCCTGGGCTTCAAAGTGACTGATGCCAGAGTTCTCTCACTAGCCAGCAGCCATAGATGCGGCAATCGCAAATTGAGACCTTGTTTCCCCCCCTAGAAATCATATTCTTCTAGTTGCGCAACTGCAAACAGCTTCTCATATTAACACATCTGCATCAGATAAGCACCAATGCAAATGTAGCATGACCTTCAGGAATGAAAGGACAGCCACATTTAACACAGTAGCTGCAGTAATTGTTGTTTTGCCAAAGGTTGTCAAGAGTAATGAATACCTGTGCAGTGAAGCAGAAGCTCAGCCTCTGTTTTACAGATCTCGGGCAAATTCCTCTTCACCTATTGCATTTCATGGTTGTTCTCAGGCTACGGTGTTAACTTAAGGTTAGCATGGTGAAGCGGATACAGAAAAACAAAGGAATAATTCATGTCCTGTGCCAGTAGGAGCTGATTACTAACTGTGCTGATTACTGTGAGCCATAGTTTGATTCTCCATCACTCATATGCAAATGTGTTGCTTTGTATATCGCATATTGGCACTTATATTAACTGTGATATTCGGTGAATTCTCTTTTCTCACTATACTGTAGATGTAGAGCTGTGCAGTGTATTTGCATAAGTCTATAAAGCACTACTCCAGTGTTTTTCGACCATCTACTACAATAGGCAGTAATTGTATGTTAAGCATTCATATTAAAACCACTCACGGTACAGAGTGGAACAAGGATAAAAGCCAACAAAACCCTGGGAGTCTAACCCAAGGACTCTTATTGGTGTTGTGTACTTGTGAGGAATCAAATTCTAGTCTGTTGCATTGACGGCAATGGTATTACTCACTGTGCTAAACCAGCCGCTTACCAAAGCTGCTGATATAATGCTTCCATTAAAATTCCCCAATGGCATCGATAGCATCCTTATTGCAAGAGATATTCTAGTATCAATATGCAATCTGTGTAAAATCCACCCACTACATTACAACAGTAATGTATTACCACACATTCTCCACTGAGTCTCATCACAGTATCTAATTTAAGAGATGTGCTGCTAAATTTACATATTTCTTTGACTACACAGGGCGTTCTTTAAATTACTCAGTAATGGCCCTCAGTAGTTAACCAAAGTCGGTAGCTTTTCTAAATATGGGGGAAACGTGTCAAAATGATTGCCCATGGTGATGTAATGCAAAAGCAGAAGATAATGTTGAAATTTCTTAGGTGCTGGTTTAACAACCATTTCCTTCAGCTAGTTGTAGTAGATGCCCTGATTAACCTTGGCCCAATTCTCTATACAATGACTTTGATCTTTCGCTTCTTATTTTTTTCTCTCTGTCCTCATTGTTGGACTAAAATATATGCTGAGGAATGTCATGAATTATTTAGCCCAGCAGTACTAAAAGTATTTAAAAGGTACCATTGGGCTCAGTGCAGTAGGACTTAACCAGCAATCTCTTTGACTCCCATCCCCCCCACCCCCCCCACCCCCATTTTTTTTTCAGTTGCTTGTCTTTTTTCTGGAGGAGGATTATGTGGAAGTGAATTGAATGTGAGCAGGGCTTTTATGAGGCAAGTAGAGGGAGGGTGGTTTGTCAGAAGGGCTC
>JBBPDH010000104.1:8679717-8700776 GCA_037974565.1 Clupeocharax schoutedeni
ACACACATACACTTACACACACACACACATATGCACATACACATACACACACACACACACACACACACACACACACACACACACACACACACACACACACACACACACTTACTTTCATACCGCAAACACGTGTGCTTCACCACATCTCACACGATGCACACAGACATTTGCACATCCACGTAAATGTGCACGTGTACAGTCATGCATCTTATTTAGACATCCACACAAAACATGGGTTTGGTTTTATAGGCTCCAGTCTAGAATCTCCTTTACGGATCCAAATTTTTCAGTAATTTTTAAGAAAGTAGTTGCAGAGACTTCATTTTACAAGTGCATTCAAACTTTTGCATTCAAACTTTTACTAAGATTATTAAATCTTGTCCATCTTATCCTGTAAATCTTGTCCATATCTATTACATATTTATAATTAGTGTAGCAACCTGCAAAATTGTTCATCTACTTGTAATTCTACTTGTTCATCTACATGTAACTCCTGATTGTAGTCATTACAAACTGTACATCATGTTCATATTACTGTACATGCACCTTTAAATATGATACAGTTTCTACTTGTACCTAAAACCTTACATGCACTTATAACTTATACCTTTATCCTGTAATTGTTGCTTATTGCATTTCTGGTTAGACCTAAACTGCATTCCATTGCCTTGTACTTGTACATGTGTAATGACAATAAAATTGAATCTAATCTAATCTAAAAATATCATACTAATCCCCAAAGCCTATATTAAAGAAATATTAAAAGTCATCATAATGTTTCTTATATGTAAATCTGCATTGTAAATCTATAGTGATTCTACATTTCTGAACGGTAGTGCATATCTATCTGGGCATCCTTCCATTTCTTCCCTTTCATGCAACTCTCCTGAATTTAAAGCGTGTGGTAATAAATTAAGGCCTTTCTCCAAGTCAAGCCGTGATTCACCTTTCTCCCATTTCTCTCTCGGTGCGGGGGCTTCCTAGGGGTGGATCTAGCCAGGCCTCAGCACTCATTGTAAATGCTCTGAAAGCACTAGTGTAAACAGCAGGAGAAACTGCTGCTGCCAGACGCGTTGCCCTGGGCCATATGTTTGCTCTGGCAGGAAATGCCCCCTGTTAGGTGTGTTCAACAGGGAGGTGGTTTTTGTTTGGATACAGCACACCTCCGCATGCTGTACACACCATGCATACAGCTCCCCGCCCATGGCAAACACGCTTCAGCAAGCTGCCTTGTGCTGGAAAATGGTATTTGTCTTCATATGTGTCTATAAAGGCTGATTTATCAGCATGCCGATTGCTTCTTTCTGTTTACACTGAAAACAAGGCCTTGCGAATTAGTGACAGTGAGAGAAACAAATGAACACATCTGTGGTTGTTAAACATTGCACAGGTGAGATGAATGCATCTGTTGCTTTTAAGGTCAAGTGTTTTACATTTACAAAACCTCAGATCCTGAAATCATCATTTTAGAGGGAACAGAGAGAAAAGGGTTAACTTTCATGTATATTAACTTGACGTGGTTTTATGTACATTTTTTCATAATTTCTGTTCACCCCCTCAGCTAATTGCAACATGATATATTATTCAAAATAATTAAAAAGTTAAACATAATTTATAGACATATGTTTAACACACAGTTACTTTTATTTGAAACCTTTACTTTGTAGAGTACCATCCCCTTTAAGGGACCATCTCGCTGATTATAAACTGTAACATTAACTAATGTTCAGTGTCACATAGCCCTTTTGATGATGTGTGCTCATACACTGTTAATGCTTATGAGCATAAATCATCAATGTTTTTTTATTCTGATACTAAGATAGAAGTTAGAGTGCAAAATGTTCCACTGCAGCCTAAACTGTTATTGATATCAAACACATCACAGATTTTTCTGTGTTCAGCACCCAAACGATTGAGTGATGGAGGAGTAATGCTTTGAAATCAATTCTTTACCAAACTGGGAGACAGTGCAAGGACCGGAGAATTGGAGTGCTGTTTTAATAAACTTATCAACTATTTCCATGGATTTCCAGGGACTGTGTGCTAAAGGTACTTACAATAAACAAATAACCAGTATATATGAGGTATAGTAACTTTAAATTCTAGTTAATAATAAAGTATAAACTTTATGCTAGATTTTGAGTTGTAGTATTGCTACAATTGTAGGCCAGGGAAGAATTATCAGCAACAAAATTCTGACAGCATTGTTAGAGACTCATATCAAAACCTATAGTCTTTGCTGACAGTGGAATACAGTTTCGTCAGTTAGGCCGAAAAGTGTTGGAGTATACTTTTAGTGCAAGAGCTGAGAGTGTAACAGCTTGAGAGAAACATTCTGACAGTGAAAAGTGAGATTGATGAGGCGCTCATACCGTTTGGGTAGAAATAAAGTATGTGACAGGGAGAAGCATGAAAAAGCTAAATGGCAAGAGACAGTGGTGCAGAGAGTTATACAGAGACAGAGCTGACACAGGCCTACGGCTGAACAAGTCAGTCTATCTGCTAAGAAAACAAAAGCCTCTGTTGCTGAGGCCTCCTGCGGCGGACTTGTCGGCTCTTTACTAAACACACAACACTCCCCAGTACATTACCTGGAGCTCAGTCTGTCTGTAGGAGCAGAAGAGCAAACCTGAGGGTATTAGTTGCCAGACCTTTAGCCTTGACAGCCACACTATTCACAGAAGATGTGCTACGCTTAAAGCTCTGACCAAGAATCAAATTTACATGATTGCAACGGATTGGCTAAAACAGGTTTGCTTCTTTAGTTTAGTAGTGGAGCTGTTGAGTTGCTAAGTAATCCATAACAGCCTTTTTTATGTCTGTGACATGCTGTAATCTATAAAAATGCACTAAAGTCAGTCAAAATTCAGACTTAAGTACATCTGCTGCCACTATTTTTGCAATGCAACATAATTTTATCAATTTTTAGAGATTATTTTCTACCAGATATAAACAGAGGTTTTTGCTTAATAACTCAAAGTGGTATGAAATGATTTAGGCAATCAATTTATAAGGCAGTCTTAATATGACTTGTTAGCTGCTTGTTAGTTAGTTAGCATTGAAACTTCACTGAAAAGTCTAAACTAGAGTGAACAGGCAAAGCTCATGCACCAAACATGGCTTGGTTGATTAAGGAGTGTGAATTTTTAAGCATCACTTTATCACAAGGAGTTATGCAGATGGCAGATTTGAGCTTGTACCTCTGAAATGTGTTGTGAAGTAAAGTGGCACAGCTGTTGTGTTGGCCCTATCACAAGATTATGGAGAAGCCCTGGAGAAGCCAGAGTCATCTGTGGCCAGGAGTCCGAGAGTGCATACGTGGCATCACTTTCACTGGCAGTTAGTGTGGGTCTTCCAAGTGTGCCGAGCATCCAGTGACACTGTGTTAGAGGTACTTTGAAAAGACATGTCTCATGATGGGACGTGGAGGTGATGGCGTAGTGGGTAGGCTACTTGTGGGGTGGTGGTGGCCTAATTGGTAGGATCCTTGCCTCTGGACCAAGAGGTCATGAATTTGAATCCTGCCTTCAGCACCCCCACTGGCTTCCTGAGCAAGACCCTCAACCCCAAGTTGCTCCAGGGGGACTGTCCCTTGTATTTGTAGCTGGAGAATGGAGTTGCTTTGTATAAAAGTGAGGAGACATGTGTATTGTGTGATCGGGTCTAGTTAGCAGGTGGAATTGGACATGGATGAAATCTTATCTTCTTGTGGAATGGTCCTCAACCTTGTCTGGCAAACAAATGGCTGTTTTGTAATCATGAACTGATATTGTTTTTTAATAACCAATAATCTGTTAGATTTATTCAATATTGACATTTGACACATATTAGCATAATGCTAACTAATGGTTGCAAGCTTCCAGTAATTATCAACTTTAACGTTGCATCTTCAGGGCAAAATTAAATCAGGCAGGTATCAAGCATGTCTTGGCTGCTCAAGAGGGGGAATGTTCATATATGATTGTTTGCCAACATGTCATTTCACCTCCAGGAGTGGCCTAGAGGGCTGACTCATGTGAAGCTTTACATTTGTTTATGACTAAGTAACTATCCCAAGATCGATTTGCATATTGTGTTCTTATATTATCTGTCGGGGGCAGTTGGGTGTGTTTTCTGTGGAAGTGCTGTCACAACTATTGCGCTAATTTCACTTTTCTGAGAAACCCTAATTCCAGAGTTGGCAAGGCTAAAACAAATCCCTCTGCTAAACTGGCAACCCTGACATCACCATCAGTCAGAAACCGATTGAAGTTTCTTTTAACGTAAAATAAACAAACCAGCATGAGGGAAGGACAATATAAAGATTTCCCAGTAATCACAATCAGGCAGCCTTTACTAACCTGACGTGTGTTTTTGTCAGTTTGGTTGGCGTGGAAAGGCCATAATGGTCTTTTGTGAGATATCCATATGCAGTATGAACTGTGTTGGCACATCAAACACAAATCAGTGTGTAAGTACAAAGCTTGAGCCTCACTGACGTTACAGAACATTGCAGAAATGAGTGCTGTCCCTGGCCATGACTGATGGACAAACTGCAAATAGTGCTTTGTGAAAGATCTTTGTTGAGATGGAAAGGTGCCAGCTTGATTTCAAAGCCTGAATGTGAAGAGCTTTAAAAGCTGCGTGCTTGCTGCCAGACATTCACTTGTCTTCTGGGGTTTCATCAGCCTGGAAAATAAAGATGTGGCCTCTGGGCATTTCATTAAAATCTATTTATTAAAATGGCAAAGGGAAAAGCATGGGGAGTGAAAGCAAATCTGATGAACATGGGGAATTGCCTTAAAGCTTAGTAAACATCAGACTGGTCTCCGCATAAAGGAGGCACAATAGGGAGGAATGGTGCCGGTTTTGGCAGTGAGGGAGCTTTGTTGGAGGGGAATGATGGGGTTCCAGAGGTCAAGCTGACCTATTTGCGGACAGCGTGCGTAAATCAGTGAATCAGTGAATCAGTGGGCAGATAATGCGGGCTGATGGTAAACGCTGGCGGATGTGATGCTCGCTTGTTCCTTATTATGTGCACTTGGATGTTTAGGATTTTCATGCATGCCTGGCAAATTCTTGCTGCAAAACCCACAATAGTGTCATCTCAACCATGTTTCCATTAGAATAATGTGAATCAAAGCACTTTATATTAATTATATTAAATGATCCACTTGAATATCATACCTATTGACAATCATTTGTTTTGTGCCTTAAATGGATTCAAATTCAAGTTGTTATTAAATTGTTCTTGAACTAATAATTTCACACAGTGCTTTTTAAGCCAAGTAGACCCATCCCAGTTTCGCAGGGCATTTTATTCATAAAACATCTGCAGGTCAGGTCAAAATCTGTCATTTGCGGTCTGTTATGCACTTTAACTAACTCTTTACCATCACATAACAGAAATGTATTGAACCAGGATGCTGGAAACTGTATTTATGCATTGAGGTGTGGCTGCAGTGGCTGCATGACAGCTGCATAAAGGAAATAGATGAAATACAGTTTTCTTGTTTTAATAATAATTCTGTTATATGAAGTGTTATACAGTATTTGTGGTTTAACTCATGCATGTGTGTGTGTGTGTGTGTGTGTGTGTGTGTGTGTGTGTGTGTGTGTGTGTGTGTGTGTTTCAGGCGTGAGGGAGAGGGGGTGCGTGTGTTCTGGGACAGGCTCAGGGAGCCGTCGTTCTCCTCCCGTTGGAACCCTTTCGCTGTTGACTATCCCTACACCACATTGACCTACCACCCAGTCCGAAGCGTCAACGAAAAACTGGCCAGAATGTGTGAGGTGTGGACACATAAGACACTTCAGTATACACATGTAACACAACACATCAGACCTTTGATGCAATGTGATGCAATGGGAGCATCTGTGTACTTTTGATAAAGTGAGTCAGAACCCCAACTGCCCAACACCAGCAGTGAGTGAGAACTTCTGTGTGGGTGGATTATAAATCTTGTATCTCAACATACGAAATCTCTACCACTTCTTTTGAAATTTCTCAGCATGTTTCTGCCATGAACCATTGCTCTGAGAACAAAACCTGATTTCTTAATTTTTGTTGGTTTTGCATTTTTTCAGGGTTTTTTGTATGACCCATAGTGATTTATATTTAAAGTATAACATATTTTTCATTTATCTTGTAAAGTTATTATTTTAGAGATATGCGGAAAGGAAATTTGACCCTTTTGTCTTATTAATTCATGCTCAAAATGAGTATGATCTATCCAGTCATACCATTTTTTAAAAGGTATCATTCTTTTTTGCATGTTTTTGTTTTGTTTTGTTTTTGTTTCTATTGAGAAAAATGCTAACCATTAACAATCCTGTTTAACCTCTCTCATCTGCCTTCCATAAATGTCACCTCTCGAGCATTAATGCTAAGTTTCACTTAAGAATATGTCCTGTTACAGAAGAAAAATACATTATGATTTCTGGTGATTTGTGGTTCACAATGACTATGGAGCAGTTTAATTGTTATTATCGCAAACCTATGCTTCATAGTCAGGAAGACACTTTGATGCACATAAAGCTGCAAACAACACATCCAAACCCTTAACTGCCTCAAGTTATAACAAGAACAACTTTTCAGAAATGTTTTCATGTGTGACTAAAAGCGAGATTGAAAATCAAACATTGGGCTGAAAAAAGGTAAGGTGGCGGATGACTGGGTGTGATGGGTACCTAATGTTTTTATAACAATGTGAGTGAATTTAATGCCATTACTATACCATTGACTATAGTGTATAATATACAGCTGTAATTTAGCCCATGGTGACAGATTTGGGGCAGTCTAGGCTTCGCTTTCAGCACAGAATGTAATTGACAGTGCGTCAGCGAGCCCTTAAGAGATGTCACTTCTTTAGCAGTGGGGCACAGAGGTCCATACAAATGACCCTGCAGATCATATAACTGTTCATTTACGGAGGCAGGGTGTCAAAGCTCCTGGCTCCAATCCCATTCCACACATTCCACCACACCCACAGAGGTGAGCAGCAGGTTGGGTGAAAGGGAGAGAGAGAGAGAGAGAGAGAGTGAGAGGAAATAATACATATAAGGGTAATGTTTTGACAGGCAGAGAGCTTCAACCTAAGTGAGGACTTTAGAGAAATGACATACTTGAGACTCCTTGCTATCAGGACAAATCACAACTTATGTTTCCAAAGCTTTCCTTGCTACTGCTTTGGCTTTTAGGAGGTATAATGAGGATAGATGTATCAGGGGCAGGTGAGACGATAGAGACCTAATGCTTTCATGACCTCTTTCTTCTTTTAGATCCACACTTTCAGAGAGGAACTGACCAAAGCAGCCCAGAATGCACACTTGAAGAATCCCGTCCCAGGGAAAGCCAATGGAGTATTGGTTCTGACCCAGCCCATCGTTATCGAGGCCTATGTGGGGGTCATGTCTGTCTTAGGCAACCAGAATAAGCTGGGTTACTGCCTGGCAAGAGGCAACATCGGTTTCTAAACAGAGATGCTAGACAGAAATACTTTTGAATCAGAAGTACAGTTAAAGTTTATATTGTCACAGTTGTTACGAAACCTCAGATCTCCTAAATAATACAGGAGAAAATCATTCTTAACTGAAGTAATGTAAGATAATGTACGAATTCCAAGTCATTTTGGACCCTTTGTTTTTAAAATCTCCACACAATGTGATGCAATGTATAAGACTGGATATAATAAGCATTTAACATTGTTTTTAACATTGTATCTGATGAGTAAAATATATGCTATCTTTACTAAACCTCATATCTCTGTAAAAATATGTGTATTAAAAAGCCTTAAGTCTAATAATGTTAGATAGATGATGATTGTTCTCCGAGTCATTCTGGACCATTTCAATTGGTCCATTCATTATGAAGTCTCCCCATGCTGTAAAGGGCAATTGGCACTGAATAAAGCCAGTTGGCAAATGTTAAAGCAGCAAGGTTTTGATATGACAGTGACCTTTCTTAAATTTCGATTATGGACATGCAATACATAGTGCTGGCTACAATCAGCAACAAGACCTCTAAATAAATAGGCATTGTCCTCCATGCCATCAGTATAAAAATGTTGCGACAGATTCAAGGTAGTTTTCTGTTGAAACGGGCGTTTTGATGACATCATATTTTATCATTCGGATGTTCTTTGTATTGGGTACATTTGAAGGCTGACCTCTAAAGGCTGTCATTTCCTTGAGATCAGTCATGGCACAATGGACGTCATTTCAGGGCACTGATTGGCCACATTTTCATGCATGTCTTGATAACTCTGTGTTTTACCATTCCAGTGAATTGCTGTTGATTAAGACTGAGGCATCAGAATGAGGAGTGTCTCTGATAGCACTTCATTACACTCCTCCTAGCGTCTTCTCTTTTCTCCTCTAGAGCCGTTCTGTCAACAATCCCTGCTTCCACACAGCCCCCAACCAGCCCTCCGTACAGGCTCTCTGAAGCATGAAGGTGCATATGTCCTATTTGTTTGATGATCAGGAGTGTGTTATTACAGTTGAGCACTGTGCTGGAATTTCCCAGATTTTGTAATTGCAGCTTGTATTGAGCGCTGCTTGTTTGCTTCTCAGCAGTGTGGCCCTGTTAAACAAACTCAGATAATACAATCACAAGCAGATGGAGCACTAGCTTGTTTCTTAATGGTGCTGATATTGTAGTTCATTGTTCTCTAACGGGCCAGTGCACAATCTGAAATGTACCTTCTGATACTTTTAGTGGCCTTGCACAGGTTCATGCCAAGCATTCCAATTCGTTGAAATGATAACGCGCATAATAAAGGCCACGGACGAATTCTCTTGGAACAAAACCATGTAAATCCAAAGAGGTTAACAGGACGAAGAAAAAATGATCTTAATCTGTAATAGAAGTTAATGCAATGCTTTTTTGACACTTGTGGTAAGTAATGTTGGGCCATTTCAACCGGTTTGTTCATTGTTTTTTTTTTAAGTAAAAGTAATATAGAAGTAAAAAGGACAAAAATGGAGATACAATGATTTATTCTGTCAGTGAGGTTTATAGGTTTATGGTGATTTGATGAGCTCAGTTTTAGTACGGTTTTATGATGATATGAATCTGACAAAAAGGCTCTGTCATCTAGATGATGTGATCACCACTGAATTCCTCTGTGGTGTGTGGATTTCACTCATGTGTGATTCCTGTGCAAATCCAGGAAGTGTGACACAGTTATTCAGTCTACCATTGCATACATACAGTGATTCATTAATATATAAAAGCTTCTTTATCAGCTAAACATGATCATTTGAGTACAATGTCTTTCTACTTGATTTCCAACAACAAAGCCACATTTGGCCTTTCCACTGTATGTAAGGGGAAAACATGCTCCCCTGGCTTGGCATGTGAAAAGGATACAGGTTGAAGATGTGTACGCCGTACGCCTGGCCTGGCGGATGTTATGTAATATGCTCTTCTTCATCTGATTATGTTTTTGCGACTCTGTACAATGGCCTATTGTTAATGTGAACCACACAGAATTCCAGCACTCTCCTCTATACACGCTTGCTTTCTTTTCATTCAACAGCCTCCCACGGTATCAGCTTACATACTCATGGCCTACAGTGCTGCACACATAGATACATGAAACACCCTTCATAGTTTGATCATCAGTACCACAAATAATGATAAGCATTGTGCAGCATAATGTAATACACCCTTTAGGCTGCTCCACCTGATACACTAGTGTTAGCAGCATACCAGTATCACTTCAATCTTGAGTATGGTCCACCTTCAATATCTGCCCAGTAGTGGTTCTGTGGTGAGCCATTTTTTTACTTTTGCATTCAAGAATTAAAAAAGAATTAATACTTAATTCATTTCTTGTATGTTACACTCTTTAAAAAGGTCTACAAAGGGCAATACTATAGAAAACTATTCAGTTCTAAAAGGACCATTTTTGTAAACCTATAATAAGTTACTCATGCTTTTAAAGGTACTTCAGTGTAGAGGTTATTTTAAGAACCGCCCATAGAAAGGTTTTCTAGGGAATCATTTTTTTTGTCTATGACATTGTCCTAAGGACCCTTTCTGACACTCTTATTTTCAAGTGTGAGGTAAATGCAAAAAGCATCAATAGTGTTATATATTGGAGGTTTTGGACCTATAAAAGTCATATTTGCTTCTCAGAAGAACCTTGAGTTATTAGGAAAAATGGTTCTTATAAGGTATTGCAACAAGACCCCTTTTATCGAGAACCTTTAAACAACTATATAGATCACTTATAGAAAAATTTAAAAGAGCATTTGGTTCTTCTTGGGGCTTAGGTGCTGTAACAGACTCTCATAGCTAGAAATGGTGCAGGTCAGTTTTCATTCCGGGGCAGGTGGATGGGGTGGGGGGTAGTATGGTTGGTGCTGATAAACTGCAGACAGTAATATGCTTTAAATATAGAAACACTACTTTAGATTCTTTAAAGAATCTTATTTGAAAAAGATCTGTGTTTAAAGAATATTATACATAATACAAAGGTCCTATTACCCCCCCCCCCCCCACACACACACACACAAACACACACACATATCAGTCTCTGTTATCCATTATGGGTTTTTGAAGGAAACAAGAGTGGTTCTTTTTTATTATAAATGTATTTGCTCAGCAGGTGTCTGAAGTGGTTTCTCTTGCCTCCTACTGTACTGGGACAGCTGACAGGAGTTTCTGGTTCACAGAAAAGAAGAAGAGGATCTGTAGAAAAAAATCAGTAGCTTGTAGGGTTTTCTGGAAGCTGGCAGAAAGTCCACATTATCATCTTTCCACCTGTATGGACAGCAGAATTAGACACCCATTCAGCCCTGGGGACGTTCTCTATACTATGTATGTTAAGTCCATATGTCTGTAAGTCCAGACAAACCTGGAGACAGGGCTTTACTCACCACTGCCCTCTGAAGGTGTTACAGCATAAGTCAGAAGTTACGTGTTTTGGTTTGCAGGGGGGTGACGGGCGAAAACATGAGCTCAGTGACTAGGTGTGCTACCATTTGAGACCAGTAGGAGGAGTGGTGCACCCTGTGTTGGCTGCTTCAGGCCGAGAATACTGACAATAAAACCGAGAGATTTGGATGATCCGAAGCGCCTGTCATCTCTCTTTCTCACGCTTGCCACAATATATTAGTGCTGGGCCGTTATCGGCGTTAACATGCTGCGTTAATGTGAGACTTTTATCGCGCAATTTAAAAAAATTGCTGTTAATCTATTCACAAAGTTGGGTTGGGAGCTATGATGAGTTTCACCTTGATATTTTAGCGCAGATTTACTCTCCCTCTCTGTCTGTCTGTCTCTCTCTCTCTCTCTCTCTGGCTCTCTCTCTCACTCTCTCTCGTTCGTGACTTTTCCGGACTTTTCCGCTTGTTTTAAAGCTGTCTCGCTCTCTCTGTTTCTCTCTCTGTCGCTCTCTCTTTAGTGCTCTCTCTCTCTCTCTCTCTGGCACGCGCTTCTCTCTCTCTCTCTCTCTCCTACTCTCTCTTTTGTTATCTAGATTAATTCCAAGATAACAATGAGATTAATCTAGATTTAAAAAAAAAAGTAATCTATGCCCACCTCTAATTTATATATATATAGAGAGAGATTTATTTTTTTTATTAAGACCAATGTTGGTGTTTTTATAAGAGTTGTGAAGTGTCTCAGTGCATACTATTTGTGATTTCTTTAATGTACAAGCATTTGCCTCAACTTAAAAATACATACTAAAATAAAACTATAGAAAAGGTTTACTTAAATAGCTTATTAACTGCAATTAGCATTTTATGTTATATTCATGACAGGCTTAAACACACCACAAATATCCTTCTCCACAATCTGTTTCCTCTCAGAGTGTACAAACTTGCAGCCAAATGAAACTACAGCAGGTTCCTTGAAGTGATGGCACAGAAGAACTGTTTTTGATTCTCTGATCAGCCTTCACTCACAATTGAGATGTGTGAGTGTAAAGAAAAATTTCGAAGTTTTAAGAACTTCATAAATAATGTCATGCTCTTACGCCAAACCTATTTCAGTAATTCGTTAAAAGAACCTTAATTTTTAGAGGTTTTTCCCAGATCAGGAAGTTTTTCCCAGATCTTTAGTGGGACATCACAGCAACCCTGTTTTGTGCATTTGATGTAAAATTTAAAAGAGATATAGAGGAGAAGGCCATACAATTGTAAATAGGCTTGATCTGGACCCAACCATGGCAGCTTAAGTCAGACAGGTCAAATAAACAAATCAATAAACAGCTCAAATGAACAAACATTGTTCCCCACTGCTTCTTACAGGTGTTAACTACCATCAGATAAAGATTGCAGCTGTTCAAGGAAGTCAAAAGTGAGAGTGAAATTCAAATCTTTATTTTGTTTGATAAACGCCAGTGGGCAAAATAACCAAGTCATGCAGAAACATGTCTTCCTATACACATGCATGACATGAACCTCAGCACAGACAAGGATCGTTTCTCTTTACATAGTACGCATATTTAGGCTCAGAATTAGACAGTTCAGCTAGGGAGTCCAGTCTCTCAAGGACAGGAGGATGTGGTCATTTAATTTGCATTTGAAACAGCAGCATTCGTTGTGGTGTTCATAAAGGAGAGGGGTAGGATCAGTAGCAAAAAGTAGTAACTGTTTCTGGATGCAACCTAAGCAAGACAGCTGATCAGTCAATTTGGACACTTTAGGTTTTACTTTAGTTGCTGCATGCAGTGAATAAACAAAAGATAAATCCAGACTGCTCTCATTTGTGGTTCCTTGCTGGTGGAATGAGCTGCCTAAGACAGAATCCCTCTCCATCTTCATAAACCTCCCGCAGAGTCGTCTGTTCGGAGAGCATCTCCTCTGATGCTGATCTTCCGCACATAAAGATTTTAGCACTTAGAACTCTCCTCTGGTTCTCATACTGTCCCAAAACTTGTTGTGTTTCCTCATATTGTAAGTCACTTTGATAAAAGCATCTGGCAAATGAATGTAATGTATTTAATTTCTCTGAATTAAAAAAAATGTCATTCTTTTAGATTTGAAAGAGTGATTCTGTGGCTAAAGTGATAATCTGATCCTAATTCTGTTCGTCTGATTTTGAAAGGTGAAACATTTCTTGCCAGAATGAGAATTAGAATCATATTGTGATCATATGTAGCTCTTGCGAGAGCTGGGATGTGTGTTATTGTCAAAGGTTTCTCTAAAGATAATTGCTGTGCCCTGTAGGCATGGCTTCTCAGTCATTTATTTCGTAACGCATCTGCTCGTAAAGGCTTTTAAGAAATAGATGCAAGATGTCCTTCCAGCTAAACTGGTGGTGGTGGTGGTGGGTGGGGGGCCGGTATTAAAAGGAAATCAGAAAATGAATGTGTTAAACAGGTAAGAATTTCACAACACCCCGCTCAGGGTGTGCTACAGCAGCCTTTTGCAAGTATAAGCAATAAAAGCAAAGCCTTTTGATGACAGCATTAATATTAAAGGGATAGTTTGGCCTGACTCATTTTGACATGACTCATAATGATTCAAAAACAGCAGCTCAAAGGATACAGGATCATTTTTTGCTGATTTTTATGACCTGCTAACTTCCATGAATTATTAGCCTTAGTAGCATTTTTGGGTGAGATAACTTCCTGGATAGGAACATATGCTCCAGTTGCTCGAAGAACAGTTTCCCTACATTATGTTGTAATGGTCCTTTAGTAATTTTGCTTTATGAACTGTATGCTGAATTCACTGAATTCACTGTGCTTTTGTTGTTAGCAGGCTTACGTCACCCCAGCGACTGCACTGTTGTGTCTTTGAGGACATTTCTCCATGGAGCCCAGAGTAATTACACTATTTCAGTCTTAGTAGCTGAGGTTTAGTGGCTCAAGGATTTCTCCAAAGAACATCTTCAGATGCAGTCCAACTCAAAATAAAAGGCTTGTCCAGCAAAACAAGTGACACGTTTGCCATCATTTATGGATGTATTCTGAATGAAACAAGAGTGATCTCATTCAAAATTTATTTATAGTAAAAGTAAGTTGGTGGTTATAGAACATTTGATCATGTCAACTGTTTAAACATTGTTAGACATTAAGCATGGTTGTTTTAAAGGATCCTAATTATCATCTAAAAAATCTTTAAATGCTTTAACAAGTTTGTCTCGGATTAACTGTTTGTTTTGTACAATGGTGTAAATTCAGAACTCTTAGATCACTTTCCTGCCTTTATGAAGACATTTAATCTCCAGAGGATCCTTTGTTCTGACATACAGATTACTGTATATAAGTAATATAAATACTTTTACCTGGAGGCCAATATCACAACCCTTGACACACCTTTTTCTGTGCCTGTTTAGACAGTTGCTTACAAGCGTCACATGTGCAGAATGTTTGTTTTACATGCAGGTATACTGTTAATAATGCTGCCTGGCTATTTCACAAAGGTGGATATAAGTTGAACATATAAGCCCCTGCAGTACTGTCAGAGGAGTGGGTTGGTGGGCAATATGCAGCACAGAGTTAATCTATGAATCATCCCTAGGCTTCATACTGAGAGCACAATCTCCTGCATTCCTCTGCGAGGAGGTAAAACAGTGCCTAAGGCGACATACTTCAGTCTCTGCTGCCCCTCCTACATCCAGTTATTCCAAGTAAAATACCATCCCAGGTCATGGCTTCTCTCTCTCGCTCTTTCCAGGTGCTTTAAAAACTGGTGAAGATGACCAGACACACAACTCAAAGGGGAACTAATAAGGGCACTCTGTTTCGTTTGTCATATCAAGTTCAATTCAGTTCTCCTTATTCCATTTTGTTTTGGGAAAAAAAAACATTACAAAATGCTGTACACCAGAGTATGTGAGTGG
This sequence comes from Clupeocharax schoutedeni, assembly GCA_037974565.1. Taxonomy (NCBI): domain Eukaryota; kingdom Metazoa; phylum Chordata; class Actinopteri; order Characiformes; family Alestidae; genus Clupeocharax; species Clupeocharax schoutedeni. The sequence goes on from JBBPDH010000104.1 coordinate 8,694,500, forward strand.
AGTGGAGCGGCAAGAATTTCAGAGCATTTCATGATCACTCCGCTCCAGCTCCGCTCTGGGTTTACCATTTTCAGCTTCTCGCTCCCTCCGCCCTCCCTCCCCGCTCCCTCCTCACTTGATCCTCTCTCCACTGGAATTTTTTATTATTTATTTAATTTTATATCGAACCTCTGTGTGTTCAGTGGAAAATAAATACACAATACTCGGAGAAAAATATCAACGTGCTTTAGTAGAACAGTAGCGTGAATTCGTTCATGCTATAGCCAATGCAGTTGCATTATGTGCCGGAGCGGTGGTGGAGCGCTCTTGGAGCGAGAGAAAATCGCGACGCTCCGACTTTCAAAAAAATCCGCTCCAAGCTCCAGGCAAATTCATGCCGCTCCACGCCTCACTCCGCTCTGCTCACACACTCTGCTGTACACCCATTAATAACAACAAACTAAAAAGAGTAACAGATGATGCATAATGAAAAAAAATCTTTATTCTGGAATTAATGTGGTGATCGTAATGCAACATTGCTATATCACACATGATATATTAGCATATAAACCAGAGAAAATTCTCGAAACTAATCCTTCATAATAGTCTGTAAATCTCAATCTAAAAATCTCAAACACATTGTGTAAATATTTAATTGCAATTACATTTATAATAACCATCTATGGTTAGATAGAAAGTAGAATTTGTGTTTAAAATGTATGCTCCTAAATCAGTCTATAGAGTGAGGTCTACAGGTATAAAGAATAATAAACAAACTACAAGTATCTTATTGAAGCCATATAAGTGTGAAAACTGTTGTAATCATCATTAAAATAGAGAGAATGGATTACTAATGCAACAGAATTGACAAAAACAATGATAAGTTAAAAACAGAGTTCTGGTTCAGAGTACTCAATAACATTTAGGCCAGAATACCCCTTTAAACTAATGTAAATCAAAAGTGTCGTATAGCAAAATGATAATAACTCAGAAAACCAGGGCGATCAGTCTATTGAGGATCACAACAACAAAATGCTTTCGGCACTCTCATATTTTTTCAATAACACACACATCTCCGCGAAGATGACTCAATGCGTAATTTACTGTTTATTTCATTTTTACTGTTATTCAGTATGCATCATTTGGGAGTCTCTACAGAAAGCCATGTCTAACTTCTTCTTCCTCTTCTTCGGCACCTTCTTTTTTTAGGTCACAAGCCCATGAGGACTGTGTTTGGTAGATTTGTTCCTTGCGGGTGCCCCGTGTTGTCTCTCAGGTTAAGGTGTAGTGGGAAGAGAAGATGGTGTCTCTGTAGACAGACACTTTGCTGAGTTTGTTGTGATGTGAATTGAGGCCCTGGAGTGGAATTTGACTGGCAAAATGAGAGCTGGGTGGAGAGGCCTGGAGAAACTTTCCAAGCGCCCATGACCCCGAATGACCCGTCTAACACTAGAGCTGCACAGCGTGCCTAGAGGGAGTAACACTAGACACACTGCAGGACTCGCCTGCCAGCCTGAGATGGCACCCGGCCTGCGGCTCCCTCAGTGTCTATTGCAAGAAGTGCTGGAGAGGAAATGGCTTCATGTAGCTCAGGACCTATCCAAAAAACACACATATTCCACATCACTCAGCTGCTTTCCTAATCACTGGATTGGTGGAGCATCTCTATAGCCATGCTACCATCCAGATCAAATTCCTAATTACGGATGTCTGGTGTTTGTAGACGTTTGGGCACAGCTTGCTTTCTTCAGAGATTCAGAACAGAAGCTCAGTTAACATTTAGTCTAATCATAATTGATAGATTTATAAAAGATTAGATCTTGGTTGGTCTGTATTGTAACTTAATGAGGTTAAGTTACATGGCAGGTCAGTGCACCCATTCTGCATCTGAATGCTGCTGCTACACCTGTACCAAAATATCAAAACATGATTATACATGGGACATGCTTCCTTCATTCAAAGGAACAACTGATTTTTCCTTTGCTTTTTGATTAAAATGCCACTTTGGACCACTCAGATTTTAACTGGGCCTATAAGATTCCAGTTATGGAGGGGCGAGGGATGGGGCAGAGTCTGAGGATTAAATATGCTCTGGTCCTTAGGTCAGTGGAGTGCAAGGGTGTCCTCTCAGTGTCTCTCAGTGTAACTTGTTTATTCAGTAAACATGAGGCACCTGTTGGCGGAATGCAGGTTGCCAACTAGACTAGCCCTAAGGCATTTATTACTCTTTATGACGCCTGTCTATCCAAACACCTCCCCTTTTCTTCCCCCCCTTTCTACTACTGTGAGTGTGTGTTAGTGTGTGTTAGTGTGTGTGTGTTTGTGTGTGTTTGTGTGTGTTTGTGTGTGTGTGTGTGTGTGTGTGCGCGCGCGCGCACGTGTGTGTGTGCATGTACGCACGCATGTACGTCGCCCTATGACTCTCATGTGGGGCTAATGGGAATATTTTTGTTTTTATTTACTCCTTGCTGGCTGTTTGTGCCTCAGCTGTCCATGTTGTGTCTGTGTTGAACTTGGAGGGGACGGTGCTGCTGGAAAGGGCTCAAACTCGCCAGGCCTTCCAGCTATGCAGAATGCAGCAGGGAGAGAGGACCCGCCCTGGATTCTGCTGCTGGAAAACAATAGCTATGGCGAAAATGTGAGGGCGCCATTTCTGCCGGCCATCTTCATGGAGACGTGCCAGCCTACATCATCTCGTTTTTCAGCAGAGAGGTATTTTACTGATCCCATTCCCAGAAAAAATGACAGGAAGTTTTTTGCATTAGAACGGCTTCTGAAAGTTATCTGCAACTGTTCTTTTTTTTCCTTGTTGATCTTGTTTTGCCTGTTTTTTTCCCACAGCATCTACGCTGTTTTTGAAGTGAAGATGGACACGTTTACAAAAGTACTAAAAAGGAACATGTTTTCTTTTATTTATTATTATGCATTCACTTTATTTCATTTAAACCCTAATAGTATTTTAGAACGATATCATTTTATTATTATTATTATCATTATTGTTGTTGTTGATGATGATGTTGATGATGATGATGATGATGAGGTTGTTTTGTTGTTGTTATTAGTTCAGTAACCATGGAACATTATTTGAGGGCTATTCACACATCATAACATATATAAACACTGATTAATATTTTAAAATTTATTACAGTATTTGCAAAACGACACAGGATGTTTAAACAGCGTTGTATTGACATTCAAGGCCTCAAATAAGTGGGTGATAATTCCACACTTAGGAAGCATCAGTCCCAAGTTAAGAAGCATTTAAATCAGAGGCCTTGTTTAGAACACTGCATATGAGTTCTATATACACTATGTGGACAAAAGTATTGGGACACACCTGTTTTTCAAGTTTTGAGCTAGGCCACCAGTGAAGGGCAGTCTTAATACTGCAACATATCAAGACATTTTTAGATAACATCATGCAACTTTGTGGACACAGTTTGGGGTAGAACCTTTCCTATCCCAGCATGACTGTGCCCCAGGAAACAAAGCAAGCTCCATAAAGACATGGCTGGATGAGTTTGGTATGGAAGAACTTGAGTGGCCACACAGAGCCCTGACCTCAACCCCATCCAACACCTTTGGGATGAACTAGAACAGAGATTGTGAGCTAGGCTTTGTCATCCAATATTCTGCTCTGCAGAATGAACAGACACAAGTTCCCACAGAAACTCTAAAATCCTGTGGAAAGCATTCCAAGAAAAGTGGAAGCTGTTAAGTTGCAAATGGGGGAACAACTCCATAGAAATCCATGTATTTGAATGCAATATCTTTAAAGACCCTGTTGGTGTAATGCGTCAGACGACTCAAATACTTTTGTGGATTTAGTGTATTTCTGCTTGATTTGCATGAAAACACTATTTCTGTTACATTTTTCATCTGTGCAGCCACAAGGTATCCTTAAAGCAAAATGTATGTAGAAAGCCCAGATTTGATGCTTGAGTACATTTACTACATTATCTACTTCTACTGTACAATTTTGCAATAAAGGATTTTTCTACTTATTTCCATCCCTGACATTCATATTGACCAAATCTGAATGGAAATTACTTTAAATCTTGTGAACACTAACCTCAGCTGTCCATCAATACCTTATAACACATAAGTGCATGAGTAACGTAGTCCCTATGTAGGTAGCCCCCAAATTAAGCATTAAAACGTAAGTCTAGGATGTACAGCCTGTTGACAGATATTGCATTGGTGAAAGGGGTGAGTGGATATATGCACATGCAAAACTGATCACGCTTTTGACATGTTCTTTACATTTGTGCAACTACATTGTACTACTATATAGCCACCAGCAAGTTAGTATTATAATGTATTTCATCCACATCCAGTAGCTTATCTGATCAACGAATAAAGATTCTCCAGATTCACAGACTTCCATTTCTATCTCAGGAGACGGTGCTGCTTTCCACACCTACATGCACCAGAAACAAAACAGTTCACAATCAACAGGATCGCCAACCCAGTGATTACCCCGGGCTCACCACATGCCCAGTGGGTGGTAGGTATGCCATTGTATTTGTGTGTTGTTTATCTTGTCATGGTCTCTTTTTTATGGACAGATTTGCTTGTTTTTTTCTGCTCGTTATTACAGCAGGAAATTATGAAGGTACAGCAGCTGGGAAACACTTCTATTGCTAAAAATTTCCCTCAAATCTTCCTGTAATCCATACATGGGACAGGAGATAACCGAACACATGAATCATTTCTGCTTGCGTAACCTGTCGACTCAGGTGGAAGGGTGGAGGGGGAGGAAAGACAGAGAGAGGGAGAAAAAATAACACGCCATAGATAAAGATCTTGGAGTTAGAAAGCGTTTGTCATTTAGACAGCTGTAGCTGTGTTCTGTAGAAATCATACTAATCTATAACAATAAGGCAAATAAGGGCATTTGTGGCTCGTTTCTCAGATGGACGTTTCTCATGGCTTCATACAACCTATGCAACCTTGTGCAATGAGAGCCTGATGATAGTGCATTTCATCAGTTTATAAAGGTAATTTGTTCTCTCAGTTAAGTCAGTTGCTCCTTAAACCCTCTCGTAAGACCTCTTCTTCAACCCCATAAATGGCAGTTATTAATAGCAAGACCTTTCAGTCAGTAATTATTCTAAAATATTGAAGAAATTATTTGAAACTGTCATGCAAGTTATCTTTAGTTATTACTATGAGGACTCATATACAGTCCTTTGGGGCTAATGTCACAGATCCAGATAAATTTGATAATATGTGATGTGTTTTATATATATATACACTAGGGGTGTGACGAGATCTCACGAGATCAGATTTGTCTCGCGAGACCAGACACATCTCCTTGCGATATCCTTGCGTTACTAAAAGCTGCATCTGTGAAGAAAATGGAAAGAAATTCTGTTCGCATGAAAGGGCAAACAACCCTCTCTCTCTGTATCTATCTCTCGCGCGCCCTCTCTCTCTCACACATACGTGACTTTCCCGGAGCACGCATCTCTCTCTGGTTCTAGAGCTCACGGATCCCCCCTCCATCTCTCTCTCAAACACATTCATGACTTTCCCAGAGCACACATCTCTCTCTGGTTCTAGAGCTCACGGATCCCCCCCCCCCTCTCTCACACACATTCATGACTTTCCCGGAATACGCATCTCTCTCTTGTTCTAGAGCATACGAATCCCCCCTCCCCCTCTCTCTCACACATTAGTGACTTTCCCGACGCACGCATCTCTCTCTTGTTCTAGAGCGCACGGATCCCCCCCCCCCTCTCTCTCACACATTCGTGACTTTATCGGAGCACGCATCTCTCTCTGGTTCTAGAGTGCACGGATCCCAACTCCCTCTCTCTTTCTCACACACATTCGTGAGCACGCATTTCTCTCTCTTTCTCTGTGTCTCTTTGTATCTCTCTCTCTCTGTATCTCTCTCTCTCGTGACTTTTTCCCGTATTTAAACCTCGGGTTTATCTTTACATTTTCTTTAAGGGTGGTGTATTAAACTGTTTAAAATGAAATAAAAGTGTTCTGGGATCACATCTGGGGACATATTTAGGGTTTACACAATTAAAATTGTCATTTTAAGGCATTTTTTGACCAAAACACAACAACACTCTTTATAGGTGATTACCTCATTACCGAGGTCTGAGCTCTTTTTCCAGGCTTAAGAAAATGTTGTTCATTGTTTTGCACTCTGAGTTTTAAGACAGCACTACTTTGATAGTTACACTAATCATGGTTAATTGCTGTTGTTTGTGTTGTTTATTATTTATTTTTATTTATACTATTTAATTTTATTGTGCAATTAATTGCTTGTCAGTTTGTGGCA
>JBBPDH010000104.1:8712979-8728056 GCA_037974565.1 Clupeocharax schoutedeni
CACCACTGGGTCCCTGAGCAAGACCCTTAACCCCAAGTTGCTCCAGGGAGAGACTGTCCCCTGTAGTTAGAGAATGGCAGTCGCTTTGGATAAAAGGGTCTGATAAATGCCGTCAATGATGCTGTACTGAAAGTGTTTTTTCTCAAAAGAAATATCATATTGATTTTATAAGTAAAAATTATTTTTTTTAAATATTAAATAGTTGTAGTGTCCAAATAGTTTTTGGCTCCGCTATAAAGAGATCAATAATAAGCAATGTTGGGCTCAGTGTGGGCAAGAACTATCTGTAAAATGTGTAAAATTGTGTAAAAAAAAAAAAGGTGTAAAATTTCTGAACCAACTCAAAGACCTTGAGGTTGACTTAGCCTAGTTGTGTATTTTAAAAGTTAATCAATCTTGTTGTCTGAATTATACCTGTATGCTTTTTAGATAAAAGTTTGTCAGAAACCTTTTAAGCAAATTTATTTCAGGTTTTTCAACTATACAGTTCATCCAATGCTTAAGTAGTGGTTAGTAGCTTTCTTAACTTGTGAGCAACATCAGGCTTGTAGCTCCAGAGCAAAACAAAAGCTTCAGACTTCAAACCAAGTCTTGGTTGATCAACTACTTTTGGGGTTAAGAGGGAAACTAAGTGCATTTTATTGTTGAGCTCCTTGCCTAAAATTCAAGAATGATTGATAATTATAGGCTGCAGACTGGTGGCAAACCTACTCCAGATGATCTCCAAACAGGAACTTAGCATTAATTTAAAATATATTAGATCATTTAAGGCAGTTAAGAACCCTTATGTTAGTATAAATCTCTTAACATTGTGTAATCCAGAAAATAATCACAGATATGTATCTTACTGGGCAACAGCTACTCAATCTTTTCATGACTTCTTGCACAGATGGTAAAACTCTCATTGGCCATGGCTGTTGTTTGCATTCCTCCAGCATAAAAGCTCATATATTCCCAAAGCACTCTGCACTGCTGCTATCTTCAATCTAGCGATGCCTTCCTGATATGCCATGACTGGAGTTCAGATTCATGGCTGGAAGAGCAGAAGAAAATTTGAAATAATGTTTTTAAAAAATCAGTTCATTAATTAATTTAACTGAACAGATAAAACAGACATAGTTTTTTTTCGGTACATCATAGGATTAACTGAGAAAGCATTCAGGAATTGATTCTCTTTTTTGACAGCAATGGACCCTTGTTTTACTGGGACAAAGACTTCAGGGGATGAGTAGGTGTATTTACTGTCTTAACCACCAGGAAATAAAGGTCATTTGCAAAAGGCCAGTTAACCTAAATACAAGGAAGTTAAATATTAAAATATAGTCTCAAATAGAGTTGCTTGGATAGTATGACTTAACTATGATTTAATCTTTCCTACCTATTCAGTTTTTGACAATGTCTGAGACAGAAGAAAATGGTTTTGTGTGAATGTGATTCTTTGTAATTGCAAAATATACACATAATTTAAGCCACATTAATCAGTTAAACAAAGTAAAATATATTATGGTTATTTAAACAGTTTTCTTATTACAAAAAATTTAAATATAATTCCCTTCTTAAAATTTAATCTCATTTAACCCCATTTCTGTGCAATATAGACTAAAGTGGCAAGATCCACCAATCCACCAATCCAAAATCTATATTTAACAGATATAATCCAGGGATTTAAACATTGTACTATAAAGACCAAGTATCTCCTTTGAGGAAGTGAAAATACAATGATGTCTGCCGAAATCTGTAAGAGGTTTTTTTTGTGACATTTCAAATACACTCATATATATAAAAATGTGTTGCCAACTGCACATTTTCAGATTTAAAATCAGTGATTGACAGCTACACATAAACCAGAGCACATAAAGTGCTCTAGGGCAAAATTAAAGAAGAAACTTCAGTCAGCAAACTGCACGTTTTGTCAATATACTACTATTTTAAAAGGGATTTCCACCCTTTCTACAAAATATATATATGCATAATTTAGCAAGTTCAATGCTCAGTTCTAGATAAACTTATTTTCTTCATTGGTGGTGCCTGGAAATAGATGTTCAAAGCATTTAATGTCCCTAAAACTACACCACAGAACATTAAAATATAAAGTAGGATGTTTTGAGATAAATTGGGCTAAAATGTTTTTTTCAAAGTATATAATAACACAGAGGTACATGCAGGGCAATGCTGTAAATTCAGTAGCTGACTCGTTTATCACTCGGTCCTCTGAATTCATCATACCCCAATTTAGGGTTCATCCTCCGCTCAATCAAATGCACCCAGCTCTGTTCATCCAAACCAGCTCCACCTGAAAATCCATCTGGCCAACATCTAAAACACGGCCTGGCTTAGCACTCGCCTACTGGATGAGAGAACGCATGATTACCATCACCAGGTATGTGTCAAAAACAGAGAATCAGTTTCACAGCTTGTCCCATGTCAACTGGAAACCCACACTAAGCCAACTTATTCCTTCCACAGACACATACCCACACACTTTGCTGGCAGCTGGCTATGTGGACTGACAGGTGACGTTATCTGTTAGGAACCTGGCCCACCTAACACTCCACACAAATATACACACACTTCACTTCCCACAGATCATCTTTAATTCATTGCCATGGCTATAGAAATTTTATAAGCCAAACCAATTAAAAAGACGAATTATGTGGCTTTTGCTTCTAATTGAGTCAAAGAAGTCTTCCTGGATACGACTAGTGTGTATTGAGAGCTAATGAAGTAAGTACAAACACTGCTGCATTCTGTTTTCCTACCTATGACTCATGTTGGAACTTTATGTTGGATCTTTCATAGTAATCCCCTCAGCATCTCTCCCGCCAACTGTGTATGTATTTCAGCGGACACAAGCTGTCAATCTAGCCAGTAAATGGCAAGCAATGATAACCATATATGATAATGTCCACCTACTATGATTATAAGAGAGATTAGACGAGAGCATGATTCAATCAATACGGATTATTTTTTTAAATCTGTGTGGAAGGCCAGCCACCACAGTCATTTCTTACAAGTTTGCAAATTCCTTTTTGGTGACACTGACTCCTTGGTGAACTTAATTTTTGAAGGAGACCTAATCAATGGCTGATGATGTGCATGATTTTCCAAAATACCTAATTTGTCCTTTAAAGACTTTTGTTGTAGACAGACTGACATCTAATAAAGGACTACTTGGACTAGGCACCACAACAATTTGTTACTGAACTGCACATTCCTTTTTGGTCTCGCAGGCCCTCAGTGAACTATTTGCTTGGATTCAAGCATCCCTTCATATCATCTCACCATGTTTTATTTTTAAAACCTATCCAGTGACAAAGGGCACCTCAGTCCCTCTCTTAGATTACTCCGGGATGGGTGCTGGTTCATGGACCCAGGATAAAATGTCGTTGGGATGCCACGGAACATCATAATGTGCTACACATACATCCACTTTAACAGGTTGAGGGGCCGACCAATCACACTTGTCACTCTGTTGCTTGGATACGGCTCTCCTGGGTTGCTAAACACCAGGCCTTACGTTTTACATCATGGGCTATTTTTCTGAAAGTTTGAATATCAAAGATAGAGTTACCTCATAGAAGTGCTGAGCTTGGGACACCTGCTCAGATGTGTACCAGAGCTGTTAAAATAGGCATCTCTTCACACTCTGCACTGTACTCACCCCCAGAACATAAACTAGCCTGCTCTCCCACTCTGACCTCTCACTATTGCTGCTGATCCAAACATTTTGTTAAAAGGGAATTGACAGTTCAGTGTTTTATTGAAGGTTTTCATGTTGGACTCTTTAGTCTTTTTATCTGATTGGATAATGCTGATTGGATAATTAAGGGCAGTACATTCAATAAATCAGCTACATTCAACAGAGATTAGGTGGTATGCTAATTAATAATAAAAGAACCACAAACAGCAATGCCAAGATTTATAGAGGGATTAAAAGCAAAGTGAAGGCAAAGCCAAATTGGATTTCAGCGACTGATAGCTTGTGGTTGGTTTGGGTTTAATTGTTCAGAGGAAAACTTAGATGTGTGGTGAGGTCTGGCATGAACTTTAAAAGCATATTTACTAGCATTCTATTATAAGCAAAAGAGATTCATATTTGAGTCAGCTCTCTCTCTAAATAAATATGGATATTCCACAAGGCACACTGTTAATTTGGAATTTAAAATCCTCAGGCCATGCATGTAGCACATATTCATCCTGGGACGATTGGTGTTCTACAAGCTTTTTATTGTATATAGTCAGATTAATTGTACTGACAGGAATCTTTGAGGTCTTTTCCATTGTTCTAAGAGCCCATTACATGAGGAGTTGAAATTCCTATGATTTTTAAATAAAAGAATTTGATTATTTTTAATAATTATTTTAAGCAAATAACACTGACTACATACTCAGTAACTCGTTACAACAGCACATGTCAAGGCATATAAGGAGGAAGGAAGTGAACAGTCAGTCTGGAAGTGAACAGTAGTTGCATGACGGTGATATGGACAAGTGTAACAATCTATAACTGTTCTAACAAAGACCAAATCGTATTTCCCAGATGACTGGGTATGAGAAGTTCTGTAATGGCAAGGTGTGACAAGGTGCTCCTGGTGGTTTGTGCATATTTTGGGAGAATGTGGAGACCCTTTCAAACATGTCATGATAATCATGTTTTTGATTAATATATTTGATCAATACATTAGGTAATATAAGGCACTGTACACATTCCTAGTGTACATTGAAGAAATGTAAAAAAAAATTCTCTTAGTTCAATTAAAATAAAATATGACTATTAATGCAGATTGTTGATACACACTTTTCAACTTTATGATAAAAATAGTAAAATTATTGTGAAGTAATAATAAAAAAGGTTTGAGTATTGCTATTATTATTATTATTAGTAGTATTATTATTATTATTATTATTATTATTATGAAGAAGAAGAAGAAGAAGAAGAAGATGATGAAGATGCAAGGGACTATTTTTCTATTACCTTTTCTTAGTCTGATAATGAAATGCATTCTCATGTTTAACCATCCGAGTGGTCGTAAACAATGGTGGGTTGCTGGGCAGTTTTGGAGTCGTCCAAGTGTCGGCCATATATGAATTATCACCTCTTAGGCACTGAACCGGACAGTGGACTTTCTGACTCATCTGGACATCCCCTTCGTTAATCACAGACAGGAATACACACACACACACACACACACACACACACACACACACACATACACACGACTCAGGTCTTGAAGGTTGCTGTCTGGTGTTCGTATCCCACGCATGTGTATGTTTGACCTCTGTGTTGCGAGGCAGGCAGAGTCAAGGTCCTCCTCTCCAGCTGCCCCCACGACAACTGCTTGTTGGCGTACCATACGTAAACGCTGGACTGTTTTAGTCAGCTGTATTTCACACAGGTAGATAAAGGTCATAAAGCTGAATTAAGGGAAATTTAAGTTTAAAGGCGCACCTGCTGCACTCTTTTCAGGCCCAGGCTGATAAAATTACAGATTAATGTGGGTTTAGCACCATGGCTTGGACTTATGATGCCCTGTGCAGGGATAATGGCTGCATTAGAGATGCTGGCCTGGATATGGACCTGGGCATAGGCAGATGCTCACAGCATAGCCTGATGTAACCGTAAGTGCTCTAAACAAGGATATGTGCCTCACATTAAGTAATAGGAAAAGGGTGACAGATATCCCATGCCTGCATGTTAAAAGCAATTAACAGGGTAGTGATGTAAGGGTTTCATGTGTCGGTATGAATATCACTCATAATCACTCTTAGGCCGCATCAGTGGTTTGAAGGTAGCTTGCCCTTGTGCTAAAAGGATAGACATGTATGATCTCATCTACATACGCTGATTGATGTGTCCAAAAATGGGCAGGAAAGTCAGAACTGATCTAAAAGAATATGTAGGTGAAATGTCCTAAATTTTCCTACATTTTCCATAGATCTGTAGTTTTGCCCTGAAGCTAAAAGGTTCATGTAGCTTACAAATAATGGGAATGTACACCCCCGTCAAAAGACATTGTAAATGACAAACTACATGGATGAATATTAAGGGAAAAATGATTATTGTACAAAATGAGTGCACACCTTAATTCTAGGGCTAATAATTGACACCATCACTACATCACTTCAACAACTTTCATGCCTCGGCACCACTCAGAAGTTTTAACCAAGTCCTTTAACCAGGTCCTAGAAAACAAAGCAGGTAACTTCAGTTTGAAAATCTGGTTTACAAACAGTAAGAAAATAGATTTTATAGTGCTGTTAAGGACTAGAAATGTAATTAAACATTTTTTTTGTTTGCCCCAAGGTGCATTTCTAATATGTTCAGATAGCCCATGGCAATTTTTTTAATCTTTTCTTTTTGTGTACCAAAATAGTCATCATTCATAGTTTCGCTGTTTATCCCTTAGAATTAAACAGCTGCTTTTATAAAGCAACAGGTTTGTTACACTGGCTTCAGGGCTGAAATATTTAAATCCATTCTAATTGGCAGCCCTTTAGTGTGACTCCTTCAAAAAACGGTCTGGACTGATACACTTCTTACAACTTGAGCATGAATGAGTAGGGGATATACATCACAAAAAATAACAAACAGGATTTACCATTGTGGGAAGGAGACTTTCATTCTTTTTCTTTTCTTTATTTATAAACACAAAGCAAAATGGCAAGATGGCCCAAACTCCTGAATGAACATAAACCAAGGATATAGTGAGGGAGAAGCAACCTAGGAGAGAACACAAAAGACCTATTTATGCCCCAGTGTAAACCCCAAACACCTGGACATAAATAATCCCTTTTCCCTGGCCAACTGTGAATCATTATGCTTTTAAGCCAACCAGGTCAAAATAAGAGCCCCCCTAGATATAGTCCAAAGGCAGCCTGTAGCGGCTGCCGACTGGAAACGTAACAGTAAGGCATCCTCGGTTATAACAGTTCGAGTTTATGACGCTCACTCCCTTTCAACTTATACCGTTAGCCTCATACTTATGCACTATGTGGGCGAACTAGTTTGGTTGCGTGCGGCAGTAGAGTATGCAGTAACACGGCGTATGAGTGAGGGAGTTTTTCAGTAGCTTAGTTGTGTTTTTACGATCTTACAGCTGTGCTAGGAGAGGTCAGTGACTTAGGCTAGGGTTTCAACTAACACCCAAAATTTGAGTTACATCACTATTGAAAGAACGGATTTGTATACAGTTTTTGCAGCTTGGTACGCCCAAGTAGAACCAACACCAGGCAGTTCCATGATGTGCCCAAAACATATCAATTCGTAAATCGAGATAAAATCTCTCTTTTGATGTGCTGTTTTTATAGGCACGCGTATTGCCGTAGCTATTTACAGCCTACAGTGCAAAGTTTTTCATCCTCAAATCCTTCTGTTTATTTTTTGATTTTGTTGTCATTTTATTTGCAGTTTATATAATTCATGTTCCTTATTATAAAATGTTGTCTTCTGGATTACCCTTTTACTTTTACTTATGTAAAGCGTTTTGAACTTCTGTTGTGTATGCACTGTATAAATAAACTTGTCTTAGCTTGCCTTGCCTCAGTTTGAATGTAGCTGTTAAATAAATAGACTTTCCTATGTAATTTATCATGCTGTTATCTTTACACTATGACATTCCTAAGCTATAGGCAATTTAAAATGTCTGTAGACAAATGAATGGACAAAATTCAAGCTTGAAGATTACTGTTGTTTTAAGTATGCAATGTACATTAGCCTTGTAGCTCCAGTGCAAGACTAAGGAATCAACGTTTGGGTTAAGAAAAAAAGTGATTCCGTTTTATTTTACAGTGAACTATGAGGAAGTTTCAGTTCATTTATTAGCAAGCAGGAATTAATGGAGGCAAAGTAAAAGTGTCTTCATTTTTAAAAACAGCTTGGAGTTTGTACTAATGTACGCACAGATGCTCTGCAGTGTCTGAGTGCCTTTTTATTAAACGTAAACAGACTCCATGCACGTCTGGCCTCTGTGATTTACAATTCATCTCTCATGAAAGCAGCGTGTTCCTTTTGATGTTTCATGGACATAAGGCAGTTGCTTCATAAGACCCACACTGGTAAGTGAGTCACATTCATCAAGTCCTGTGGGAAAGCAGCTGGGGATAACTCTGAATGATGAAACGATTGCATTATAAGCGCCGCTAAAAGAGGGTATATGGTAAAGAAATCCTAAGAAAATCCTACGAAAGAATTGTAAGTTCAGTAAATCTTACAATTACTTACTGCATCAAGTTCGTAACAGTTTGATGATTTCCCTGCTGATACCTAGTAAACCTAGCATTGAGTTGAGGTGTGTTTCAGCAAGGAAATCATAAAACTGTTGTGCTTCCAAGACTGGAGCTGGACACTTCTGCACTTATCCCGAAAAAGATTTATACATTTATACTTTTATTCTCATGGACCATAGTATAACCCTAAAGAACCTTTATGGGAATAGCTCTTTAAGAGTGATTTTTTTTATAAAAGAGACTTATCAGTGAAGTATTAATTATAAAATAAAATTAGTGGAATTTCAAACCGTGATTAAACAATGTATCAGGCATTAGACAACATGTTCAAAGCCCTATTAAGTAATGACTTTACTTTACTTCTGGTTCCCCACCACTGTGAGTAATTTCTCTACATTTACATGCTTCCACATCAAACCAATCTAAGTAAGGGTTGCATCTTATGAGACTTTGAGATATTGGTGGAATTCCCCTTAAAAGAACCTTCTCACAATTTAAATGATCTATGCCAGTTAAAGCTCGGTGAATTCTGAGGCATAAGATGCCTGAGTAAGCTCAGCACATCCTAATCATGAACCATTTTACAGATTCTTGTCTTTGCAGGGGCAGCTGGGTGGCTTTGGTTTGAACATTGCCCCTGCAATGAGAAAGCTGTGGGTTCAAATCCTAACTGCTTGTCTCATCCCTAAGTACCCTTGAGCAAGGTATCGTCCCCACACACTGCTCCCCAAGGGCCCCTTGTTGGTAACAGTCCACTGCTTCACTTGGTGAAGGGGTTAAATGCAGAGAAAGAATTTCACATTGTTCACACCGTGTGCTGTGGTGTGTTCACACATGACTATAAGGGGCCACTTTATGCCATTCTAGTTGGACTTAATGCTTGCAGTCACTTCTTTTCAGAATGATTTCCAATATGCTAGATTTTTCCTTTGGCATACCATGTTAGGTAAAACTTTGACAGTGTTCATAGAACATGTATATAGTGTTTGATGACCCATGCTTGTAGATGTATGGGAATCTGGCACTCTCTAATGAGTTCAGTTCAGCACAGTAGAGCGTGCTGTTTGAGTTGGACTCTGTTCAGGAATGGCACTTTCAAAATGAGGACACAATTTGCAGATGTTAGCAGGGCTATCTGTCTGCCTGGGTGTGGGCAGTGTGTTCATGTGTGTTGGGTGGGTGATATTAGGGTCGGCCTAAAATAACTCTCTGCTGCCTTGGCATGTGGGGGAAAGATGAGGCAAAGTAGTTTCTCGCTGGTTGGTTACCAGTTGTAGAGGGTGGATTGCACGTCACTTTCCTTCAGAATAGGTTATTAAAAAGGCACAGCCGGCCTGCAGCCTGATCTCACTCGGTTGGCATACTTTGCTGACATCATCAAGGCCTCCAAGATGCACTGTGGGTGCACAATTGAGGGAGGGGGCGCTAGAGAGACTCTGTGTGTCTGAAAGGTACAAAAGTCCTGCATGACAGCTCATGTTCCCTGGATACTCAGAATCTATTTATTATATTTCCCCCTCTGTGACCCTGTACTTTAATTTAAGCCTGTGATTCATCTGCTGTTCATTTCTCAAAAAATGCAAAACGCCTCTACATTTACAGCTGCCAGGCCACGCCAACAAAACATGAGGCAGTGGGGCTGGATGTTAGCTGGGGGTGGGGGATTTTTTAGGCATAGATTTATATCCATAACACTTCCTGTTCGAGACTTCAACAATATCATCAACAACAGCATGAACTCTTTAGAAGGCACTAGGCCTCATACCAGCTGAGTGTTGCAGGTGTTTGTGCTAAGCGTATGTCAGCAGTAAGAGGAAAGAGGCAGGTGAATGGTGCTAAACCTTCAGCCCCAGGCTTAAGTCTTATTGACAGATCGACAAACCGCCTCAGGGATACTGGACCACTTCATGTGACTTTTCTTTCACCCGGCCATGCGTTCTTTCATGCGTGAATGGTGCCTAGCAAGAATGAACTGTAAATGCCAGGCTAAAAGCTCTAGGCACTGTGAAGAGAAATTCAGGCAGGAAATGGGTGTTGGAGTGAGCTTTTCAGTACAGTGCTTAGATAGCCAACACTGGGGACGAGGCCCAGGAATGAAGTGGGTGGGGGACAGTTTAGGGGTGTTGCTTCATATCTATATCCTAGCAACTGAGGGAGTATGATACCCTGTCCAGTTGTTGCCAGGGATTGGTCAGCAGGCTGGCATTGACGCCGCCCCTCGGCTTGAGGTCCGTAGAAAGAATGACCCATCAAAGCATCCTCCACACTTGAGCAACTCCTGTGCACTTGAGCTATCTGCACTTTAATCTGTCTGAAACAACTTTTTTATTGTTGATGTTTAGTTGTTTTTTTTATTTGTATCCTTTTTCATAGAACTGACCCTTTACGTCGCCTTGATAGATGTGCTTGGGCCACTTGCTGATAGTTTTCGAGAAGACTACAGTCTGGCACTATGACGTCTCCCTATGCAGCCGTACAGTTCTGCCCAGAACACGCCTTTCAACGGTAAGGCAGTACTTGTGTTTCAACAGTAGTTTGTCCTATTCATGGGCAGATGCTATGTCTGAGTCATCAAGGGTTGCGGAGTTCATCTTGCGCGTGACGTGGACTCTGAATGCATCCTCAGTATAGCTGTAGTTTTATTCAGAAGTAGAAGTAGGGCCAGTACTCTAAGTATTTGGCTGTGCAAGGCAGTATGTATTTAAAAAAAGTCAAAGAAACAAAAAAAAAGCACAAACCTAACACACTGGCTTTGGTGGTAGGATCTTCAGTTCACGACTGGGACAGCATTATGTATTACTTTACTCGTTCTGTTCTATTTCTGTATAAAGCGGAAGCTATAGCTGTCTGGTCTGAGACTGTTGAGCAGTGTCTGGTAAGGCAAACAGTTGTATCTGTGCCTCCAGCTGCTGCCAGGTCCTGATATTTATAGGTGCAGGTTCTTATGGTAACAATGCAAGTGTAAAGGAGTGTCTAGATTTTGGGCAGCCAGACTAGATACTTGAAACCAAGAGCTTACTGGGCTGCTTACTGCTCACTGTTCAAACACCACTGGACATTTTGACACATAACTGAACAGAGCTGGACAACAAGTACAGCTGTAAATGTGGTCAAGGAGGTCTACGGTCACTGTGCCATATATATATGGGCTTCAGGGATGATTAAATATATTGGCAGGCCCCTTTAAATCACCCCTCTTAGATGGGCTTGCTCTTTTAATGTATATTAGTATGTAAAGTCCTTTTCATTGAAAAGTATATGGGTTAGTGCTTATCTTGTTAGAGTTAATACTTATTAGATAAATATAAAATATCATTTTGACCTTTTCTTAGTCTTGAATGTTGAATCGCCTCTTTAAATACCCCTTATACGATAACTCATCATTGATTCAACTTAGACATAAATATTCAACTTAGACAAAAAGGATTAAACATTATCCATGAGCTGTGTACAATTACTAATTTGTAATGCAAGACATTTCATGCTGAATAATATATTAAATTCTGGCACAAATAAACCTGCATCTAGAAACAAGAGCCTAAAACCTCACCCCTCTTGTGCACTGTTCTGACCTCCAACTTACAGACACAGGTGTGTTTTCTGCTGTGTGCTCGCAGTGTTGAGCGTACTTGACCCTGATCGCAGGTGCATATACCTGCAGTTGTTGTTTTAGTGTCCATTCCAGTTGCCATCAGTTGATGGCATTTTCTCTCCAGGAATCGAGACCCCAAGAGACAACAGACACACTTGAGCTCATTTTAACACAGTCTTCAAATTACATTGAGCCCGTGTGCATCATTGCAATTAACAGCAATAGCTTCTTATTCCCTTTGGTAAAAGTTAAATAAATGTGTATAATTGCTGGTATTTAGGTGTGTGACTGTATGCAAAAGTTTGAATGTGTGTGTGTGTGTGTGTGTGCGTGTGATATTCCAGGTTTTTTCATGTAGAGGAACTTGTTGTCACTTAGAAAATCCACTAAGTATCCTCTGACCATGGGTGTTTACATTTTTGCAAATGATTGTAACATATAGTGTAAAACAGTAATTAGTTAAACTAGCTTTCAAAATGTACTGTCGTTGTGTTTCAAACAATGCAGTTGTGTTAGTGACCTCCAAAGCAGTGAAATAAATGCCACACATATCACTACATGTAAGAGCAAAGTCTTCACATAAAACACAAATGCAAGAGTCCCAAAATACAAGTGAACAGATTACTTCTAAACTATCAAAGATCGGAAACGGAAAGCTTTCATCACAGTGCAGATTCTGTCTATATTGTGATGTTTATCCAATCATGGAGAATATAGATTGTGCATTTTGCTTCAAATTACTAATTTTATTCTTTACCTGAAAGGCACCTTATGTGTTTTTAGGTTTTGTTTTGTCTTTGGTTTTTCGGGGGTAGTGCAGAATTGTTTGTTTAGGAGAAATGGTTGAAAAATGCATAGGTCTGAAGCAAAGTGCCATGGCAGAGTGAATGGAAGTTGCCCTTTGTCTGAATTCATTCAGACTTTTCCCTCTGTCTCAGTCAGTAGAAGTCAGGCACAAAGAAAGCACGCGACTGAGGGGAAGAGAAACCTCCTGGGCCACCCTCCTTTTGTTTGCACCTTCATGTCTGTCCTGCAGCCGCTGGTTTGAGGGATGAGGGAGGGAGGGCACATCTCTTTGAACACTACCTGGCTCGTGATTAATGAAGTCACTGGAGAAGGCCTCCCACTAACACCCTAGATCGCAAGGCTCTGTTTGTTTTGATTGCATTTTCATTGCTGGATGTGCCCAACCTGCCAGGAGACAATGGGCGGCCCTGTTTAGCCACGACCCTTGACCCTGTCCCGTCTGCGAGAGGCCCAGTCTGCGTTTAAGTGGACGCAGTGCACCTTCCCCCTTAAGCTAAATACATAACTCCCTCAGTAACCAGACACCAGCTGCCCACAGCCCCCACATCAGCTCCCACTAGAGATCAAACCCACCACACACTCAAGCTGTGCAGAAAATAACCACAATGAAAAAATAGAGACGAGACAACTATTGTCTCCAAGGAAGTTTTCAAGCCGTATTTAAAGGGGTGGCCCAATTCGAAATATATCCAAAATGTAAAGTTTAAATAGCTTGGGATGGATCTTACCAAGTATTTCATAAACAAACTTTGATCTCTCCTGTGCAGAGAGAGTGGATGATCACCTAAGCTGAGGATAAGATGTGATTTGAGAGGATGATGGATGTGGCACTCAGAAAAAATCCAGATTCGCTAGAAAGTGTTGTGTGTCTGCAACTGTTTTTCAACACAAGTGACAATGTGGCTCTAGGCCTATCACACTTATTACATAATGATTTGAAGTGTTTGAGCTGGTTATAATCACTTTAAGGGGCACATATCCTGCTTTTTTCAGTATTTTATGGTTTTAAAAATACCAAATGACCTATTATTAACTAAATATTTGTCATTTTTTCTAATTGCTATTATCTATTATTAACTAAAATTCATTTTGTAACCCTTAACTAATATTCATTCTGTAAACTCTGTATAACTTAAGTGTGTATGTGTAGGGCCAAGCTGATGTAGGCTGTCCAGGGCCAATATAGATCTTGTAGTTTTCTCATTGTTTACATAATATACCTACCTCATTCATTTTAAAAAGTTTTCCATCATATGGGCTCTTTAAGGTGACCACAAATATCTTCTATAATTGTAAGCTTTTACAGTCTTACAGTTTATGCTGCAACAAACAGAATGTGTGAATGCATGTCTATCAATACGGTTGAAGCAAATACGTACCTGTAAACTGAAAAGAATAAGAACAGAACCATAGCCTCAGTCAGTGTGTTGTTTTATTACAGTTGCTTCGTTTGCTTTGTCTGATTTAGAAGACCTTACTAAGGCCTCATGGTATGGCTGTGAGCTCTTATACTGAAACAAAGGGTTGCTGTGTCCAGCTATCTGTGGAAAATCATGGCAGAGATCCTGACCATAAACTCCTGTCATTTAGCGCTTGTAAATCTTCTACACGTGGATCATATGAAAAAGGCCTGGATACTTCGGTGTGGGTGTTGTGCCTTTTTGTGGGACCATGATGTCGTTCTTGGCTGCCACTCCTTGTCAACTGGATTGTGTTTCTGGCAGCTACCCAGCGTTGTGGAGGCTAACAGGGTCGGCTCAGACCTATACCTCCTCCTCCTGTGTGACCTTCTCTCCACTCAGCATCATTTCTTTACTTTGATTGGTGCTCCATCTCCATCCAGGGTCAATGATGATGATGTCATGACACCGAGCAGTCAGTCGAGCTCTTGGATCGCTGTCAGTGAATCCGAAACATGTCCCCCTGCTGTATGTGACCTGAGAAAGTAGCTACTCAGCACCTGCTCGAGACCTATATAATCCTCATGTTCTCACTGGCCTGAAATGCTGACAATATTAAGTGCAATAACATATAAATGAGAGGGACAGACACCTAATCCCTGTGGAGCAGGACCGTAGGCCATTTAATAGCATTACATCCTGCGATGTATAAGTATCATTTTGTTTTGCGGTATAGGGTGCTGCAACACATGGCAGATCCGATTCAGGGCCCAGATAAATGAAGGGGCACTCAGGAGTCTATCAGCGCACTATAAATGCAACCTCGGTCCCTGTGATATAAACACTTTGCTTGAGTTGCTCACACCTGTTTGTACACTGTGACTGAGCTGTTTACTAATGTAAAATACTGAGTTGGGTAGTATAGCATTTGGTCTACATAAGATTTTAAAGAAGTAATCTTGATTCTTAAGTGTATTTGTGAAGAAAACTATTTAATTCTTCCTCCTGGATTAAAATAAAGTTTTAATCCCTTATAGTTAGTTCCTAATTTA
>JBBPDH010000104.1:8735710-8756971 GCA_037974565.1 Clupeocharax schoutedeni
ACAGTGAAGCATTTACAGGTTGGTGTGTAGTATGGTAGTGTAGGTCAGTGTGTCTGCGCTTGTGTTGATTTGTCAGTTCATACTACTACCGTGTCAGTGTCACTTCTGTGCTGAGATTATTATCCTGTATTATTCAAATCAGGAGCACTAGTGCAATTTGGCAAAAAAAGTTTACAATAGGAATTTAATGTCTAAAACTTACCTAATCTAAAGCAAGAGCCACACAAAAATGACTTCCACAGTGGAGCTAAAGCGAGACCCGTGATTACTTCCATAGCGGAGCATGGATTCTTTGTAAAGGGAACACTTAAGAACAAGTGCACATTTAGCATAGATAACAGGAGGGATTCGGCAGCAGCTGTTCAGCTCATTGGCTGTTCTGTGACTCATTCAAAAATCAGTTTACAGCTGCAATGTGAATGTGGAGCACTAAACCACTACAAACTGAAGGAGATATATTTACATGCATTGTTTTTGTGATATCATTTAAATAATGAATTAAAACTAGCTGATTTTACAGCTTAGTTTCGAATAATGGGTTGTATGTCTGGAGAAGTGAATGATACCTTTAACAGTGTCATGATACTTTTTCACAGCATACAATGTACAACATTATCACAAAACAGGACTAATTCAAACAACAACAACAACAACAACAATAATAATAATAATAATAATAATAATAATAATAATAATAATACAAAATATATAATTACAGTAAAATATTGTTGTATTGTCCATTTATTTTATTTTTTTTTACAAATTCAGTTTTCTGTGGACTTGTAAACACACAGCTAACTTATTTGCACAACTATGTATATGTGTTCTTTTTAAACCTGAAGCTTCTTTATGCCTAACTATTTTGTAGGTTCTTTGTTTTTTATGCAATGTATGGCAATTATGGTTATGTGTTTGTTAAATTCAAGACTTGAATGACTTTTATTATACCAAGTGTAAAGGATGTGGTGTTTGTGGTCTGTTTCGGGTGCTTTGCATTAGATTTCCTCGTAAAAGAACGGACAGCTGGAACTCTGGTCTAAAGCTCTCTGAGTTGAGTTTTATCCCTAGGCCACGGTAAGCTGACATCCTCCTTCAGAGTTACTCATTAGGTATGCCTGCGTTGTGCCGAGTATTAATATCACTCCCTCACAGAATGTGGGGGAATTCCGGCCCTACACCCACGGCCCTGCCTTGACACCCCCATTCCCAGCCACACACTCTGTCTCTCTCTAACTCTATGTCTATCTCTCACCCTCCCTCTCTCTTTTGCTCTCTCTCAACCCCTCTCTCTCTCTCCCCCTCTTTCCCTCCCTCTCTCTATCCCTCTCTTTTCTCTCTCTCCCTCTCCCTCTCTATCCTTCTTTCCCTCCCTCTCTCTATCCCCCCCCTCTATCTCCCTCTTTTCCTCCATCATCCCCTCTGCCCCCTCCTCTCTCCCTCTCTCTCTCTCTCTCTCTCTCTCTCTCTCTCTCACCCAGATACACTCACATTCTACCCCCTGCCAAGCCCAGTTCAGCCACACACACACTGAATGCTGCAAATCACAGTGGTGGTGTTGCTGTCATGTAGCTGGTGGGGGAATTCCGTCCTGCTCGGGCCCACAGCGTGTGCTGCTCTTCAGCAGAAACAATGAGACACTGCCTTTTGCCTGGTGTTCCCTTTCAGTGAGAGCAGGGTCAGGACGTCTGTGCTGACAGTCATCCACTCTTTTGTCTTTAAAAACCTCACATTAGCTCTCATTAGTGATGGAAGGTTACACAGGCATAGAAGAATTCACTTCTTTTGTGGAATAGAGAGCTCGTCTTGCCTTATACAGACACCCAATGACTTGTATTCTTAATGATATTTACCAATCACTTATATAGATAAATAGTTAAATAAATGTGATTTTCTACTACTGATTTTCAAAAAGTCTTTTCTCTATCCCCTTTAAAGTATTATTGTCATAAATATAGTTCAGAAAAAGAGTCTTCTACCTCTTTTTTACATTTTCGTCTGAAGTTTGCAACCAATCCTGCTGATCCGGCATGTAAAACAAATGTAAATGTAATTCAGTGGTTAACTAAACTGTATTATAGTTTTGTAATTACATTAACATTGTGTTGCAAGATAACAGTTAAGAGCTCTGGGCTTATAAAGTAAGAGGAGTCAGAGTAGATAACTGTTACACTGGGCAGATATGCATTTAGTAATGTAGCAGCAGAAGCCATAAATTTGCAGCACTAGTCTGTGTCAACAAATTTTCTTGTCAGTCTACATATTGCAGCAATGTAATGCTTCCTGAGCACTGTGATCTTCTCTCTGGATTGTGCACCTTTGTTTCAGAAGAAGAACTTCTTTCCTCCTACAAGCACTTATTATTGCCTCACTCCTAAACACTGATGCCTTTAAGTGGGCGTGGGCGTGGGCGATATGTCAAGTGTGAAATCCGTGCACATCGTTCAGATTGTGATCAACATGAAAGGGCACAAACCAACAAGATATGTTTGTTTCTTCACTGATACACTCACTTGGCCAACAATATAAAATTACAAGTTAAATTTGAGCATGAGATCTGACATCACTGTACATCATTTTGCTGCTTTAATTTCGCATTGGAGCTAAAGGGCTAACTTGCAGCGGAAGCTTTCAACCAGTCCCCAACCCCTCCAACCCCCACATCAGTGTATAAACTCCAGTTCTTTAATTAGGCCAAGTCACTAAGAAATCTCAAACCGTGGTTTCGGTTTTTATACAGAGCTACAAAAACTGACAAACTGACAAAATTCTGCCTGCATAATAAATGCACTGCACTTGCAGGGCTGCCCCCATTTTAACTCTCACAGGATTTTCTCGATTAGTGATTCCATTTAACATTACCCACTCTTGATAGAGTCTAAAGTAAAATATCTTAAATTAAGAGACCAGCAATCATCCCTAATCACCCCTATAGACAACATTGTCACCCTTAAGTAAAAGGTAACTTTTTGGGGCCATCTTTTGCTTAAGTGCATTTTTCTATGACAGAATTGTAAAGCTTTATGTGCTCAGGCACCTGCCACTTTGGGTCATAGTGTACAGCAGATTCCCCATCTACAAAAACCTTGTTGTTGTAATGAGAAGATGCACCCTACATAAAGGGTTTCAGTGTGACGCCACATTGTACAATAAACGCTGATGTTATTTACATTACATTACATTATATACCTGCTGCACAATTACTTTTGTTAATGTAAAAATGCTGGACTTTATTTTTGGTGTTTTTTTCAGGGGGCAATATCTCACCTCCCTCTTCCAGAAGCACCCCCTCCCCTACCACCCACTTACACACATAAAAAGGTTGTTTGTCCTGGTCAAATGGATGACTTGGATCATTCCTTAGAAAATGTTATTTCTCTTTCATTTTCATTATTGCTTTAAAGTCCGTGCTGTTGTGAAGTGTCATCCTCACACTACTTTCAAATTCATGCTGTACAGTCCCTGTAAAGTCTGTTATCAGTTTTTTTATGTGTGCACTCTTCTTTCAGTAGACGGAGGGAGCCTGCAGCTTGTCTTTCTTGGGCTGAAGGATCATTCCTGGCCTCCATGTCTCAGACACCAAACTCCCAGGGAACTGACATCCTCGGGCAGGATGTGTTTAATCAGCTGCTGGAGATGCTGGACCAGTGCGTACATGTACACAAGCACACACACGCCTACACACACACAGTCTATCACAATGTGAAAGTTCTTTTAACATGTGAAATTTGTAGAGTCATGTTTGACATTCACTGTCAACAAAACCTAAAAGGTTTTTAGAAACTTTTTTTTTCTCTTCAATATTTTTACTGTTTTAACTCAGAAGAAGGCCTGTGGTACATGATTGATGTGTTATCACTGCATGACAGTCCAATGAAAGATTTTTTTTGTATTATCCTGAAGGAGTTCCTCGAATTACACCCCAGTTATTTGTTGTCTATCCAAAGGTCTGCGTTCCACTCAGTGCAGCCCATTGAGCTCAACTTCTCAGAAGGTTCCTCCATCATGTCTCCATCTAACACCATTGAGATCAGCATGGACTGCATCACCATGCACGGGACCGAGGAGCACCTCGCAGTAAGTGTTACGAAACAGCTAACACTACAAACAAAATGTCTTCACAGCCTTTCGTCCAGTCCAACTACTGAGCTTTTAGTGTCCTGAGCCTTTCACAACAGAAAACCCTGCTATTTTACTCTTATGTGAGTTGATGTGATTCATATGAGCCTGACCTGCATCATTATAAGATGATTTGTGGCCTAGTTCTTGACAAACCAGCCTCACTAAACCCTGTGTAATTGTCTTGTGGGCTCTCCCTGCTCAGATTGCATCAGGATGTCGCACTACTTTTTAGGATGTCATCAGGATTAATACTTCTATTACAAGCAAAACATTTTGCAAAACCTGGACGTGGTTAATCATTTGGCAGACACTGAATAATGTAATTCAATAAGCAAAATAGCTCAAATTAAGAACATATATAAATACAAGATAAATTAGTATTGTAACTTCTTCATTTATACCACAAAAGATTTCCTGACTTCAGAGAATATACTATATACTTCATACTATATTTTTCTATCAAACTAAAATAAGTGGCTTTGCTGAGCTGTTATGAGTCAAACTGTGATGGAAACCTTTCCTCAGAATTAAGTGTTTTTGTTTTCCTTTCTGTTCCAAACCCTTCTGGTTTAATACATTATTAAAAGCTTTAATTATAAGATGCATTTACAGTCAAATACTAATAGTTGTGATTCAATGCAAGTAAATTGCTGAGAATGTTATTTACTTTAACAACATTTTCTTTAATTTACCTACATTTAGTTGACAAACAAGTGTTGATCCTGGATCAGGACCTCCCACTCAGATAAATAGCTACTGATTTTATGACTGATTTGATGTAAAGCAAATCACAGCCAATTAAATTAAAAACAAATAATTATGGCTGCCATAATCCATCGGTTAAGACTATGTGTGAAACTTTTGCTTTGTTTGTTGTGACCAGTGATGTGCATCATTTCGTTTTTGGGGAATTCAGTGGTAAACTCCGGAAAAAGCCGTTTACACCCATATGCGCAGCTGTTAGTGTCTGCTGTGGGGATCCCCTGGTCTTCAGTAAGCCTTGCCTAGTAACCACTTTTCTGATTGGAATTATTGGTTCTTAAGTGTGAATGGGGTCCAGTAACAATTGCTGGCGATAAACAGGGAGGTCCCATTGATCATCTGTTTATGTCTATTTGTGTCATTTGTGTTGAGGTGCCTCAGAAAACCTTCAGAGAGGGGTTTAGCTTGTATTTTACGCAGCTGAAAGAATTTCTGAGTTGCAAGACTGAATCAATGCACTGTGAAAATGGAGCAGATGTGCTACAAAAAATACCAATCAGACGTTTTCTACTTTGACGTAAGTTAAATTATTTGTTCTTCATTTGGACCTGTGGTGTTGATCAGAGGTGTAACGGTAGAAATACTCTTGCAATCTTTGCTTGATTGATAGGAAAAAGCACTTGCTTTCAGTTATTTAAATTAAAAGTACTTTGTATTTTGTAGACTAAATTTAAATCCAGTATCACAAAGTTGTGTCTCGGACAAATATTGTCCAGAACATTTGGAATAATTTAAATGTAAGATTTCACTGAAAAAAAGTAAATGGCTTAAAACAAACAAACAAACAAACAAACAAATAAATAAATAAATTCAGGAATAAGGGGTAGATAATGGATGGATGGATGGATGGATATACTGCTTCTTGCTGGCGACATAGTTGCTCTTCATACTTTTGGTAACCCCTGTAGCTAATGTTCTTGCACATATCGCTTCATGCAGTGTAAGCTGATCTGTCTAAAGGATGACAGGTAAGGTATTAGTTACTTAGTTATCTAACTGAGTACTGATCCACAGCAACTTTGAGCAGCGTTGTTGTTTTTGTTTCAGTACAACAACTCAACTCTTCCTTTAAATAGGACAATTTAATGGTCAAAAAAATCCCCTGTAGCATCATTAGTAGGACTGAGTATTAAAATCAGGTGAAAAGAGAGTAAAAAGTAAAAGTCTTGTTAAAAACAGTAATAAAGTAAAAGTAAATGTTTAAATACTAGCTTAGGCCTTCCATAAAGCCACATCTCTTGCACATTTAATATTATATAAAAGGTTAATTATATTGTTCGTTGCAATTATTCATGTGCCAATTAACTGTCAGCTACAATTTCGTGATTTTAAAAAATCATTTTCAAAAGTCATTACATTCAGATTGTATCTCTTGTGGATCCTAGATCTCTTGTAGTTAACCTTTTTTCTCCCAGTCAAGCATATTTCTCTTTGAAAAACATGTGTATCTTCTTCCAGCTGTTCCTTTCCATAAATACTAGGTGCAAGACTCTTTCCCCCAGGAGAATTCCAGGGGCACACTCAGTTACAGTATTATTTAAGCCTGTAACTGGAAAGTAGTGGAAAGTTTGAATTGCAAGAGTGTGACGTGGAGACAGAGCTTCAGCCCTGTTGGTTAGGTGTGTGAGCAGCCGGGTTCAAGTGGAGAGCTGGTTGCTCCCCTCCCAGCAGAGGAATGCTGTTGTCCAGCAGTAAAGGGAAAAAAGGGAGAGACTCACCCAGCATTCTGTACCCTGAGGTGTTGAGCATGGGTGTGGGGGCACTGTCCTTTTTCTTAAACTGGTGATTAATGCCCCCCTTACCTTGAGCTCCACCCTCCCTCCGCCCGCTCGTCATGCTTTCTCTAGAAGATGGGGTGCGGTGTGGAGACGGTGGCACGCCAACAGTCTTGCCTCTCCAGCTAACGCTCTATAGGTCCGGCTGACAGAAGACATTGTGGTCCAGACTGACTGGAGTGATGATGCTTATTGTCTTTCGTGATAAAGACAATTTAACAGTTGAAAATCTCTACATATGTGAGTACATCTAGCTACAATATGAAACACAATAAACCTTTTCGATTTAAAAGTGTTCCTCAGTGTACATTGTTTTAGAATGTTACAGATGAAAATTGCATTATTATGCCTTTAAAAAGTTTGAAAATATTTGTGTTTTCTGCTTTTACATCACGGCATTACATCATTATAAATGATCCAGATAGGGGGATCATTCAAATCATGATATAAATTTCCCTTCTTGAGGGACATATGTTACTCCAAAAGTCGTATCTGCTGAATAGGAGGAAGGGCATCCGGCATTCCTCACTTCAACCTTAAGTCATCCAGGTTAGCTGAGAAATTATGGCTTGTAAAATGAACCCCCCAGATCGGCATCTTCCCCGTCCTCCTCCCCCAAACCTTGGCACCTCCCTCCAGAGCGTGCTTGTCTGATGAGTCAGGAGATATTGCATATTTTTTTAAGTATGTTTGAGAGATGCTGTTTGTGTTTGATGGGTGTTTTATGTTTAAATGTGAAAATCCTTTTCTAGGGGAACTGCACTTTTTTCTCTAGCCAGAAGGCAACAATTTTAAGCAGCACCTGCCTCATACAGGACTGCAGGTCATGCTGAGGGAGGAGTAAGAGACGGCGAGTGGCTGAAATGTGGAGTCAGATTTCATGGAAGAATGTGACAAAAACAGTAACAGAAAAGGCGCTGTATTCTCGCTCTAGAGAGCTGATGTCACTACAAGATTATTCTGTGGATCAGCTTTGCTCAGTTTAAGATTCGTAGAAAGATGACAGTGGGGTTGGGTAATGAAATACTAAGAGAGATTCCGAGATTCAGGAGTGACGCATAGCAACAGGAGAAGCTGAGTGTGTCCTAATTATATGTTCATCTGTGGAATTCTGTGGAATTTGTCTTGGGTTTTTTTCAGCTTTCCACAGCTTTCCTTATCTTGTGAAGACTGTTTAGATTGCATCTCAACTCTAAGAAGGGAATGCATTGTTCAATGAGTGTTTGTTTTAGAGAACTATTAGTTTAGTAAAGATTTGTGTGGAAAATCCTGTCCATGATCTCGCTGCATGTTTAATGTTTGCTTAAGTTTGTTCTCGAGGGGCCTAGTCTCAGGAGCCCTTTTTTCAGTCATATCCAAAACAAAGGCAGACTGAATTAGGTGCTGACAGATTGGACTGAGAGCGTATCTCCTGACCCAAATTTACATTCTGGGTGTATTCGGGCGAGCTGGACTGAAAAATATTTGCCTCCGTTTATAACCTGTAAATGGCTTTCACTGGCAGTGTACAAACTGTTTAGTCTAGAGTGCATCTCTCCCCTTCATTAGTCATTTGCCCAGTTCTTTTCAGCCAGGGTCTGACTCAGCACCAGGTGATTTTTCTTACCTCTCAACACCCCTTTCAAAATTGCGGCCTGTTTATTCCGCCTTCTTCCCTGAAATTTCACATTTCTTCAGACTTCTGTCGAGCACAAATGATTTGTTTGCACTTTTAGAAGTTTAGGTTTGGCTTTTTGGCCAAGAAATTGGTCTCAGATCAACAAATGCAAGCAGGTTCTACCTGGAGCTATGTCCCAAGTGTTTTCTGGCACGCTCTCCAGCTTGAGTCTTAACAGCTAAATATGTGCCGACTCTTCTCCACCCCACCAATTTGCCTGTAGCAACACTGAACAGTGCTAGAAAACAACACTGTTTCCCGCTGCTGTTCAGTGTCAAGATCCAAATAGAGTCTCTATTTATATGAAAATAAACATATTTTACATGAATTGTCAGCTTTGTTTATTAAAACAAAGTTATGTTGTAAAAATAAATGGTAGTGCAAACTAGTTGTAGTGTAGTGTGCAGTTCCACTATCCTGCAGCAGGGGTTCTATCCCCCAACCCTTGCGAGCACACCACACCACACCACACCACATCCAGCCCTTAGCCAAGACACCCACTGTTGCAGTAGCCTGCCTCTGTAACATAGTTCAGTTCTAAGTTAATTGTAAGAGCATCTGCTACATGAATTAATTAAATATAGACATGAGAAGTATTTAACATTTTACACAGTATCACAGAAGCAGACAGAGGCCAGGCAATATAAAAACAGCAGTGTAACGGATCCAAATGTTATTTAAAGCAGGGTGAAAGAGTGGGAAAGCCCTTTCGACAACAGCTTTGATTAATTTCTTTTTAATACTGCCTGCTGTGGGTTAAGCCTGTTACATATCTGGTTTGGTAGGAATTTATTTGTGCGTTTGTGTGTGTGTGTGTGTATGTGTGTGTAAATCACAGTGTTTTTGTTTTTACAGCTTATCTTGCCGAGTCTGTTTTGTGAGAAATTGCGTACGGTGTGGGTGAAGTGCTGTTAGTTTATTGATCAGTATTTGATTTATTCTTCATCTCCCTCTGCAGTTTTTTGAAAACATTTATCTGAATGGAATAAAGTGAAGTGACGTGTGAACGCTATGAAAATCTTTCTCTAAACCATTCACCATCTGAAGCACTGTACTGACACCAATGAGGGGCAACCGGGGAGCAGGATGTGGGAACGGTACCTTGCTCAAGGAACCTCAGTGATGACACAAGCAGTTGGGATTTGAACCCTCAACCTTCTGATTGCAGGGCCAATGCCCAAACCACTACGCTATCAGCTAATGCATGACATTGTAATCATAAATCCATGTATTCATCAGTGTGGCACAGACTCATGGATGTGGTTTGTTTTGGGTTATGAAAATGTACAAACCTTTACTAAGTAGCCAATCGCCATGAGCCTTTATAAACAATAGAATTAAAAGTGATAGTGATAGCGATCTTCATAAATAAAGAGAGGTCTTGTGAATATCAACCCTGTTACTGTCTGTAATTCTTGAGTGTAGCAGTGAAATGTTGTTTTTTCAGGATCATACTGTGTCCTAAACACATCCACAAGTCTTTGCTCCCTTAATGAAAAAACTAACTTCTAGTATTTGTTCACTCTATTCGCCTTAGTGCTAAACTGATGAAACAAAAGTTTGCATTTTTATAAAAAAATGATTTTAACATCCCTTTATGTGGACTCGACTCATTTGGTCATTAAAAAACACCTTTTTCCAGTGTTGAATGTGGTCCTTCTTCAAGCATTTTAAGTATGAATGTGGCTTTGGTCTCTGTGAAGGCCAAACAGGATGAAGAGGTTCAAAAGCCAATTATGCAGTAAAGCAGTTCCCCAGTTCGGTGTGCAGGTGTTGACGTTTTTAACTGCCTTTTGTTTTTAGGAGTCGGCAGGTGTCTGGTCCTTTTGACGTTCCTAGCAGGTTATTAGGCTGAATGGTAGCACTGCTAGTTATAGATTGTCAATAGATGCTTCCCGTCTAAGTCATATGTAACTGAACGATTATCTACTGATACGTATGAACTTAAAAAAAATCAATGCAGTTACTGAAGTTTAGGATAGGGATGTCTTTAAAAGTTAAGGGTTAAATGATTCAGACTTCATCAACCTGTAAAGATTAATCTCAAAGCAGATGCCTTGTCAGAGACCAACTGGTGGATGCTTAGAAGATCTGTTTTGATAGCTCAAGGCTAGTGGCCCTGGCAGCCATCATCAAAGAGCAAATCCCCCTTTCACAGGAGAAAGAGGAGCACAAAAGCCACTTCATCAATTACACACTAAGCAGGCCATATTAAAAGTGACTCATCAAATTCTCTGTCTCCTCGCTGTCTTTCTTTCTGAGAATAAATTAATCCCTTTTTCAGTCCCACATCCATGTTATTGTCATTATGTCAGTGCAGTCAACAAATCCTGACCTCTACAGCACCATTAAAGTATTTGGTGGCAAAGCTGGAACGATAGACCAGTGACGTCCCCTTGTCAGTATTTAGGAATGATTTGCCTATTTTTCTCCTCCTCTTGCTCTAAGCAGGGGGTGATGGAGTCTGTCAGCTCCTTGGGTTGGTTTCTTCCCAAACCCCAAGCACCTGATACTTGATACCTCACTAATCCCACAGCCCTAAGCCCAAACACTCCTCAAAGAGTCACAACCACCTAAGTGCAACATCTTTTGTCTGAATCACCCAAAAAGCTGAAGTTTGCTCCCTTTTCCCTACTTAGAGCGGATCTTATGTTCACTGCCTCACAACCAATGCCTAAATCAGCCATTAATGTTTTGCCAGGTATACTGTACCCAATATATCTGCAGGGAAGAGGTTGTACCACTTACCAAGTGCTACTATGATCACTATTCAGCTCCTCTCTGTGGTTATTCCATCGTAGCGCATTTCACACTGATACTATGAAGTTTTTTTCCCGCACATAATATGATTACTATTTTGGATGGCTGAGACTGCAAGGAACATTTAAAAACATGCCAGACAAGATTATCTTTAGACTTAAGCATCAATATAGACTTCACTTCTCAGTGGAAATGGTTTAAAATGTTAATTCTATACCATACAAGACTAAGGAACTGGTGGTGGTCCATGGTCTGCTGCCAACACCTCCCCCAACCCCACCCCGGCCATTAGGGGGGTGGATGTTGAGATTATTCAGCACAACAAGTACCTTGGTGTGCATATGGACAATAAGCTGGACTGGTCAAAGAACTCTTCGGTCACATGCAAAAGAGGTCAAAGTAGGTTGTATTTCCAATGGAGACTCATATCTTTACCATGTTGTCCGGTGCTGATCACCCAATCTACAGTGTTGTAGCTGAACTGAGAAGCACTTTTAGCCACAGACTCACCAGCATAAAGCGCTCCACTGAATGTCACTCCATAACTCCTCCCCCAGGCACACACTCAGGCTACTATGGGAATATTGCTTATCTACTACTTCTCTACTATTTCTCTACTATTTATCTCTATTACATGCAATTACTGACTTGGTACTCCAAACCATTATTTGTATTACCTACTAAATTACTTGGTGGTGCTTTACTTATCTACAGTATTTATATCCAGCTTTCCTGTTGACTCCAGCATATTGTATATAGAGCAATTTGCACAGAATATTTGTCCTCCTTTTTTTTTATTTGACTTTTTTTTTTTTTACTCTTTTTAAACTTTATATTTATACTCTTGCCGTCTTTGCATCTCTGTGACTTTGCAATCAGTAACATAAGATTAATTACATTTTCTGATTCCTATAGAAATACCAATTAACTGCTAACTACTCCATTTTGGGGCCTAGTTTAAAATGTCATAAAAAAACAGATCCTTCTCCTTACCTGGCCCTGAATATAAGACAATACAATATTCCAGAATTCCAGAACAAAAAAAATATGTGCAAAAATGGGTTTGTGTACACTCAATTCTTGTGTAAAATTATCAAGTCTATTTTATGGCCTATCTGGAATTTTACAACTAAAATGACAAAAGAGCATATTTCAAACTACCATTTAATTTGAAATGTAACATTATTATAACCAATGATGTTACTATTGTCAAGTGTATTATGAGAAAAAAACAATTGTGTGCGCTTCCTTTAGACTTCCTTTTAGACTAGTAAAACTATTATTTATGGAGTTCAGTAGTCATTTTGATGATCAGCTCTGGGGTTCTCTATAGCAGTGGTCCCCAACCTTTATTTGGTCACAAACCAGTTTAATATCAGAAACTATGTTCACGGCCCGGCCTTTCAAGAGTGGCAGATAAATATACATATACGTATTTATACAAATAAATTATAGGCAAAAAAAATGGGATATTTAAAAAATATATAATAATGAGTTATCTTTAAAATAAAAATTGTCTCGTAATTTTAATTATGTATGGCTTTGTGCTTGTATTGTGTGCTGTAAATATGACACATCACCTCTCATTCTACATTTTACCTCTTGTTCAGAAAATACTAAAATATATTAGAAGATACATATATTAGCTCTGGGTCTAAATCATGCAGAATATGATATGATGTTAGTTTGAGGTTTTTATTTTTGCAGTTGATACAGATGGAGAAAATGATGGGGGGAAGGTCATATAGGTCTTTGTGTATAACTTACCTAGATTCGAATCATTTTAGTTAAAGAAAATGTTTTTACAGAACCAGAATGTACCACTCATTATGAACAAAAATGTAACTAAAGAATCTTTTTCTAAGAACCTGTGCATTCAGTAACTTGCAAGCAGTTTTAGATTCAGTTTCAGTTTAGGTTCAGTGTAAAATTAAATGTGGTTATGGAGAAAAGAACCTTCACTGTTAAGTGTAATGGTTGACTGGTGATGCTTTGAGGCTGTGAACCTTGTTAGGATATGTGGCATCATGAACACCACCAAGTTCCAGTGTAAATTTGCCTGCTGTTGCCAAAAAGTTTTTATAAACAGTTGGATTTTGTTTAGCAGGGCATTACATCACCTGCAATCCAGCAAAAATGGTAAATAAGCACAGAAATAAATTTCGGCATCTCAGTCCCTAAGGTCTTTTGACAAAACACATGTGCTTATAGTCTAAAAGAAAGGATTTAAAAGAAAGGGAGTATAAATAAAAGGACTTGGGACATGAAGAGTCTGGAGAAATTCTGTATCTGGAGTGGCTTCTGATTCGTTGGTCTGTATTTTCTACTCTTAACAGTCTGAAACTGGCTTTAAATGTGGATTTGTTGGGTAAAATGCTTTTAATTAGTTATACTTTTAGTCGGCACATTCTTCAACAATAAAATTTTGTGCATCAGACTTTGGTCTCAATCTAGCTTTATGCATATGTTCCACATATTTGTGAATGTAATCTTAACTTTGAGATACTTCTTCTTTCCTGCAGCTGCTCATGAGACTCTAAAATAATTCTGAAATCTCCCCTTTTTTCTACTATTATTACAAAAATATTTGTTTCACAATAGCAGCAAAGCCAGTCTATTCACCATTTCAGCACCACTGCCAATGTTGTTTTAGGCTAATTAAAAGTTTGTTTTAAGCTAATTAGAAGCTAAGCTAATTGGCCTCATCAAAAGGATTGTGAATAACCACTATCACCGTCACTGCAGTGGATGCAGGGGTAGTGTTGCCTTTTTATCCAGCCTAGGTCCAGCTGCCCTGAAGCTAAATGCCCCCAGTATCAAGACAGGGTGTGGGCCACTGCTTGGAGACAGGTAGTGGAGGGGGTTAGACTGTCCTGACAGCTTTTTATGGGTGCGTCACAACCTTAAGGCATTAGTTTTTTTCCTTCTTGACCTGGGTTAATAGAATCCCTACCCCAGAGCAAAACCTTACACAGCCCCATCCAGCTGCACATTTTGGTGAGCTAAATGGGTGTGAGATTCTTTAGCTGGTGTTTTGTCATAAACAGTTGCGTTTAACGCAGATCAACAACAAACTCAGAACTAATTTTTAAGTCATACAAGTCTTGTGGTGTGTTCCCACCTTGCTCCATTTGGCCCTTGAGTAGGCTCCAGGTACCCACTACCCTAGTAAGGAATAAACGGTTACAGAAAATAAAATGAGAGCTCAAGACTTGGTCACACTCACACACAAACATATGTGCATTACTTTGCAAACGTATCTTTGGATTTTGCTTTTTGCTTCCAAAGAGCTAGAGATTCTTGTTGTTTTTGGGGTATTTTGCTGTAGTCTTGAGGAACAGTTCTCCATCTAACTTAAAACCAGTTAAGAAACAGGTACAGATTATTCAAGATCATCAAGCTTATTATTAGTATACTGGTGGTGCTGGTGATTTCACTTTTGAGCAAGATAATCCCAAACATTCTTCAAAATTCTGTGCAAAGAAAGGAAATAATTCTCGTGTGAATTATATCTTGTCGTCCCTTGTCCCGAGAACTTTGAGCCTCGAGTCGTCCCTAGTCTCGAGAACTTTGAGCCTCGAGTCGTCCCTAGTCTCGAGAACTTTGAGCCTCGAGTCGTCCCTAGTTTTGAGAACTTTGAGCAGACCATTGAGCAGCATGGGACAGGCTGGACAGACAAGCTTGAAATGAATGTCCAGCAAATAAGATAGAACTGCTTGAAAATTTGCTGGTATATTTCCAAAAATTACATGAACCTGTAGTGCTGTGATAAACACAGGGGGTGGTTATTTTTGTGAAGCTTGTACATAAGCTTTGACATCTGTTAAATTGCACTTGCACTTGTATATTCTCACATTACACTTCAACCAGGCAGTTATATTTTGAATAATTGTAATGTTTTATTATATATATAATTTTTATCGGGACCTTTTAAATCCTGGGCCCAAATGTCAAGCTTGTAGCTTGTATCCTTGTTCCTTTTTAACACATATTTATCTAAAATAAAATTTGATCTGAATCTGCATGCAAAAATACTTCAAATTAATATGGCTTTTAAAGATGTGACAGTAACAGACTGAATGATTGACAGACTCTCTCTTTCTCTTTCTGTCTCTGTCTGTGTTTCTCATGAGTTTATTTACCGCTGTTCTTTTGGCATGTAAGTGAGGGTACAAAAGGGAGAGCCAGTCCCCCTCTGTCTGAGCCAACATTTATGTGTTCAAAACAGATCTACACCAGTCATCTCTGATAGATACAAGCAGTCTACAGCCACCCTATTGTTTCTAGAGGTACCCTAATAGACGCAAAGCTGGGGGCATGTTGGGGGGTGGGACGGGGCCCATTCTTATGCAGATAAGGACAGATAAAGCTTGAGGTTGCCTGAGCCTCTTTAGTCAACTGACTTCTAACTACTACGGCCATAGGAATATATATAAATAAATTATCTTAAAAATGGGGATTGAAGATTTCAGGTTCTCTTTATTAGGCTCTAACATTCACAGTGGGTTTGTTCTTGAAAGTAAATGATGTTCCACAACTCTAGGGTGCAAATTATATGAAATAGTTAGGGTTTACTGAGCACTAATGGCTTGAACATTGTATTTCTCAACATCTCTCCAACCAAAAATTAGGACAGTCATTTAAAGGTAGCTGGAGCAGTGATTACTATCTAAGTTATTCTCAGAGCTAATTTCAACTGAAGCCTTGAGAAAATCTGCAGTATTTACTAGGCACTAAATACTTTTTTGTGTTTAGCGTTGTGTTTTTTTCTCAAAATGCCACATATTTTTACATCTAGCATAAAATATAAGCTCTTAAGAAGAACATTAAATTGAAGAAGCTGTCCATCAACATTGGCTATATTTTTACGAGCGCCGTTGGGTTGTCCTTAAGGGAAGAGCTAGCACCTTTTTAAAAAAGCGTGAAGGGTGTGGATTCAGGTATTGGACAGGTAAAACTGTCAGGCCCTGCCCTCTCTTTGGCTTGGTATATAGGGCTACCCCTTTGAATTCCTATAGAGATTCTAAGCCTGTGCCTTTCACATCAGTAGTCCACATCCCTGTTTTAGGAGAAGAAAGGAGAAGGACAAGGTGTAAGAATCCTGGAGCCCGTTGAGCAAACAGCGGCAGCACTGCTCAATCTCAGCGCCAATATGTTGTACCTGGAGACCAATAACACGTCATACACTGAGGTGAGGCCCTTTCCATTCTGTCACATTTCTAGGATGGAGATGTGCCCCACTTTTCGATTGGGGATCTGTGGTAGGATCCCATGGAGCAACTGGAAACACTGAATCCATTAAGCCCCAACTTTCTTTACTTCTGTGCATCGGAGCTGTTTTGCATCTTTCAGTGTAATTTACATCGGAGCCGTTGTTTGAGTTGATGGATATGGTGGCACGTTTTGGCATGGTAAACAAATTGCCTATATTGAGAAATCATTAGTCAGTTTGTATTCTTCCATTAATTAATGAAGATGTTTATCCAGCGGCATTAGG
The DNA here is from genome assembly GCA_037974565.1 of Clupeocharax schoutedeni. NCBI lineage: Eukaryota > Metazoa > Chordata > Actinopteri > Characiformes > Alestidae > Clupeocharax > Clupeocharax schoutedeni. The sequence goes on from JBBPDH010000104.1 coordinate 8,752,281, forward strand.
TATTTTTGGGACAATGTTTCAGCTCAGTAAGAGTACGTGCTGAGTTTTTCTTTTCTCGCATTGGTACTCCTTGTTTGTGTTGTCTATTGGCTGAAAACACAAGTGTTTGTTCAACTGTTGTTCTGTCTGTTGGTTTATAGCTCTTGCGTTTAAGTTGAGGCATTTGACAAATAGTGTGAGTTTGTTTAAGATAGCTGAGCCTATTGGCATAGGACAATTGTGCTACAGTTTGGCAAATCTTCTGTAGAGAATGCTAATGTAGGCAGCTTAACCAAAGTGTTAAATGTTGTGGCTCAAACAAATAGAAAAACAAGCAGAAAACAAGTGTGTGCTTTGGTGCTAGGGGTGTTTTCCACAACGAGAAATGAGAACACTGTTTATTTTAGCGTGCTTAAGCTCTATCTGTTCGCACTGCAGAATTATAAATCACTACAGTTCATTTACCTTACCTGTGTTCGGTGGGATCACCTACATAAATCTATCAGATGCAATCACCAAAAAGTCATAGTTGTCTCACAGTGCAGAGCACAAGAACATGTCTTTAATTCATCATGTCATGATGGACCTATAAAAAAATTCTCACACACATATTGTAAACAGACATTTTATAGTTTTCATTTCTTTGGAATTGTTTTAAAAATGGAAGATTTAGCTCATGGAACAATCCGTTTTTCATTTTAAAATGATCATCCACACCATTCCATTTAACTTTTCCAGAGATTTTTCAATGTTTTTGTTTCACCCATGATGATTCTGCTTGGTCCATCCTTACACACTTTGTATACTACATACTTTTATTGCCCTATTTAACTTCTACAGGACAAAAGATGTTTTTAGCGCAAAGGTAGGGTGTCTTAGTATAAGAAAAGCTGGAGACAAACTGTTTTGGTTTGGGTCTCTTTTGAAATCCCCCACTGCTGTGAAGACAGCGAGCGGATCTGTGTGTTTGTTCTCCCAAAGCCTTGCCATTCTTTATTGGCAGGTGGTAGTTGAGTCTGCTGACTTCAGAGCCACCAATTCTTTGGCACAAAGCTGTTGTCAACACAACACCGTTAGCCCACAGTCTGACCTGTGTGCTGTTAGAAACACAGTGCAATCCTCCCTCCCTCACTTGAGTTTATACCTTGAGCTGAGCTCAGGTAACCAGTACGCAGTACACACAGCTTTGATTAATGCTCTTAAATGCTCTGTCTCTCTCATCCTCTCGGCCTCTGTAATGATGGTAGGGGTAATGGGTCCAGAGGCTCCCGTGTTTGGTGTAAGAGGAGACATAGAGGTGGATGGAGGGGGATGAAGGATATACCCCAATGCAATAAGGTTTTGTGACAGGCCTGAAAGATCACTGGCAGATAAATCTTGCAAAATACTCTGAAGGTTTTAGGTCCATCAGTTAACAAGTGAGTTGAGAAAGAGGTAGCTGCAAGTTTGTGCTCTGTGTGGAGGATGGTCTTTGAGTAGTGTCCATCTCTTTCTCATCAGGGGGATGGGACAAGGTGTCTGGTTAAACACCCCCTGCTTTCTGCAACGCTTGGCAGAAATTCCAAAGAATGCATCCATCCAGGCCCTGCAGAGGAGTTTCGGGCGTGAGCGGTTAATTGCTTTAACTGTGTTTTGATACAGATACAATCACCTTCCATGTCTTTCCCAGTGGGCATGAAGCAAGGCAAGACACCCCACCCACTCCCCACCACCGCAGTCCCCCCAGTCCCCCTTTATCCACCCCTTCCAACCCTCTTAAATTTTGTGCTTAATGGACTCATCGTGGTCACTTGAGAGTGTCTCAGAGATGTTCTCAGAACCCAGCCCAGCACACACTGCTCGGATCATTGGAACACCCCCCAGAATGGCAGCTATTTCACCCCCAGGCTAGGACTGTCCCAGCTCCAGTGGCTTAGCTTCAGTTAAGACCATCCACAAATATGGAGAAAAGCTGGATGTTTCATTTGTCCTGTTATCCAAATGTGGATCTAGGTCTAGGTCAGAAAGATTAATTGTTGCTTATAGTCACAAATTTTGACCCATCTGGTTAACTTCTTGGATCGTTATCAAAGACATCAGCCAGAGGTTAATGGCTGAGCCACTATTCCTCATTGGAATCAGCGATGAGGGTGTAATTATGTGTTCTAGGGTAATCCATGAGGAGTCTGCCACGGTTTTAGAAGTGAAACAGATAGTGCTGCCTGCATACCTTTCAATAAAATACTTTCATACTCCTCTGAAAATGTTCAGAGGAAACGGGTCAGTGATGCAACAACCGTTTTTTTTTTGTTTTGTTTTCAAGTGCACTTTATTCTTAACTTTAAAGACACCTTTTAAGTTCAAACTTTAACTTGCTGGTATAAATTACTATGAAACTACTATGTAAACACATTTTTTACTATGTAAACCTTTCTTATGTTGACCAGTGTTTAACCAATTGTATGGAGACTTTCAAGAAGGGAAATCTTAAACAAAAACATGGTGTAAAATCCACAGAAGGTCATGAATTGTGCACTTCTATTACATTCTTTTCATAAATATTACCTCTATATCAGTTGCACGAAGCAGCGGAAAAAAAGCAGTGACCATTTAAAATCTAGTACAGTACATTTAAAGTCATCATACTCATTTTGTCAGTGGTCTTGATATCAAATAATGTAGATTTTCTTTGAAATTTGATCATGGCTTCTCATCCCACTTATTTTTATGCCTGCATTTTTATGACATATTTTTATGAGTTATATATAGAATTCTTGTATTTTACTACGTTACAGTGACTAAGAATATTTTGGAGTCTTCAAGAAACTTGAGTATTGTAGACAGAAGACTGCTATGCTAGAAGGTTTTGCTTGTTGACAGAAAAACATTGCAGTAATTGATTCACTCCAAGAGTTATGCCAAACCAAAATATACTCAAAGAGAAGCTCAGCCGCGAGTCTGGAATTGATTGCGACCTTTTAGCCATGGCACTGTTTGCATTTCAAAAATCCTTGCAATGTGCTATAGCGTTATTGAGATTCCAAGGATGGCATCAACAGGCTATCACTCCGAAGGTCAGTAACTTTTGCCTCTATCACTCTGTCCATCCGTTGGATTGATATGCTTACCCCAGCATCTGTTCACAGTCAAAGAAATGCGTACCGGCCTAAAGCAAGCCATTCAACCTTTCACCGGCGTTATTAAAGGCTGCCAGGCCCATCATGAGTGCCTGATTTACAGCAGTTCTGCTTAGCATTTTGACACTGCAGGGGCCTACACTCTGAGAAAGCTATAAACAGAGAGGTATTTTTAAGAGCAGCTAAAGTAGTTGTTAGATGACTGTTGTATTATGAGGGATATCATCTGATTAAAGAGAAGATGGAAGACATCATAATCTCTTGCTTTCTGCCTCACTCTCTTTCAATTGTGCACATTGTGTGCCCTTCATATATTAACGTTTTATGCTTTATCATGCTGGATTTGGTCTGTGCTTCTACAGTAGTCTTTGTCCATCTCACAGATGCCGTACTGAATGCCATTAGTTTTCCTGATTTCATCTAAAGATGTTCCTTTCAACATTTTGGATGTCATCAAACAAACACATCCTCCATCAAATCACAGGAGATAACGTCCTTATACTGTGTAACAATTCACAAAATTCAGAATCTGCATTTTCCACCATAAGCGTACAACATTTGAAACAAAAGCTGAAACAACAAGCTATTAATTAGACCCAAGCTAACATTATCCACAACCTTACACTTTAGTCATGATATAATGTGAATAATAACACGTTTTTTGCATATCTCATGTTTTCTTTTAACATACATGCAAAAGAATGTCCACATGTTCACGCATGGGAAAAAGGTGTTTCTTTTCATGATCATACATAACTTAGACAGTTAGTTGTTCACATATTTCACATGATGTAAATCATGTTTTTAAATGTGACTTTTCTGTAATGATTGTTGCTTTTCACTGACATCTGACTGTCAAAATTTGTCTGACAGCAGCATTTCTGTGACTAGTGCTTTTCTATTACGTCTTTAGGCGTTTGAGTCTTATGCCACATAGCCGCAGGCCAGAAAGCCCCCCAGAATGATTCAAACTGTACAGGAAAATCCACCCCCATAGAGTGCTTGAAGATACTTTGCATGATATTGCTATTAATTCAGTCCATATGCCACTATATGCAATGTGTTATAACTAAAATATTTGCTACTGGCATGTCATCCACCAGTCATGCCTGTGTCACCTTTGTAAGCGCCAAAGTCTGTATTTGAGCACACACTTTAGTTTCCTACTCTCAATGCTGAATTGTTATGCCTATATTTCTAAACAATGCATCTTAACATTAGTAGTTGAATAAAAAACCTTTAGCATTAACTTTAATACCAAATTTTATATAGCCTTTAGCCTCTTCCATCTCACAACAGAAAAGGGAGACTATGTGTGTGTGTGTGTGTGTGTGTGTGTGTGTGTGATTAGATCAGAGTCAGGCAGGGCATTCCCCTGGACCTCCATGGAGGGATCACACACACAAGGTGGCTAGGCAGCCCCCCTGTCTCTAGAAGACTCCATTATGTTCAAATTACTCCATTGTAGGAGCTTGGGTGTCTGAGATGTGTAGTTTTGTGGAATCAGGAGGGGGTGACTACTCTTTGTGTGTGTGTGTGTGTGTGTGTGTGTGTGTGTGTGTGTGTGTGTGTGTGTGTGTGTGTGTGTGTGTGTGT
>JBBPDH010000104.1:8773116-8783356 GCA_037974565.1 Clupeocharax schoutedeni
AGACAGGTGTGTGAGATATGTATCTTTTGCTTTATGTGGTATGCCCAGCTGTCTCGCGCTGTGTCTCTCTCTCTCTCTCTCTCTGTCTCTCTCTCTCTCTCTCTCTCTCTCTCTCTCTCTTTCTTTCACTCCTCCAGCTTACCGCACAGGCCCTCATGGCATCCAGATATCCTCTATCAAGAAGAGAAGATCCACTGATGATGAAGTGTTTTGTTTGCCTGTGAGTTTCAGCTGTTTGATGCAGTATATTGTAGTGTCTTATGTCATAATTCGCAAAAAAAGAAACTGAATTTACTTGATTTGAATGTGCACATGAATATGATGCATTACGTCAGCGCAAATTTGTTTTTCCACTTATACCTCTGGGGAGACAAACACATGTGAAATACTGCACACATTTGTTAATGCAATGCATCACTTTTGAAGGAGACAAAATTAGAAAGAAAATATGAATCCAGTTCATGAAGTAAATGCATGACCACGCCAAAGGACAAAACTGTACCACCTGTCACCTAGCACCTCATCTTACCCTGCTCTCTCCACCTCTGTCCCACAGATTAAAGGCCGTGAAATCTATGAAATTTTGGTGAAAATCAAAGAGTCTCTGGAGCTTATGCAGTCCCTCCCTCAGCACACCATAGAGTCATACAGGCAGCAGCAGCAGAGCCTCCTGCAGAAACAGTGAGTACCTCACACTCAGGGAGATTACTCTAAGAAGCTATGCTCGCTGATGGAGGGGCCATTTCTGGTCTTCAGGATAAACGGTCTTGCTTTAAAAAAGAATACATCCATTTCTGGAGGAACTTATTTACATGCACTCATCAGGAATAGACCCTCCATTTACGAGCTTAGCAACTTCTACTGCAGGCACATGCAGGCCACACACACAGTACCAACAAGGTTCACCCTGACGCTTCTTTTGCAGTGTTTTCTTGGTTGCTTAACCTAAACTGATTGTTTACCAGCACGGCTTTCTTTGTTTCTTTTTTTCCCTCTTTTTTATGGATTTAATCCTTTTCTCTGCTGAGTTGGCTGTGGCACTGGGATGGATATGTGTTTGAACAGGCATGCACTGCAGACCCACCCCACTTGTGCTCCTTTTGTGCCCAAAAGTTCAGATCTGAAGTGTTGCATGGCAGCTTGAGTGGAATATTCCATGGCACTGACAGTGTGATTACTGCATGAGCAAACGTTTAAGTTTGGATTGTGACTGGCATGAGATGGATTTGTGGTGGCTTTTCTCTTTAAATCAGGCAAACTTGAAGCTGAGCTCTTTACCCAGTACTAAACCAGACCTAGAGCAGTGTTCTATCTCCTAATAAAGGGTGTACCTTGTTAAGGTGGTGCTGTTGTTGTTGTTTTTTTTAAATTCAGGTCAGTCTTTGACAGCCCATCAGACAGGTTATGTGCGGCTTGTGCATAAAAGATTGACAAAGAACGATGTCAGGTTTACCCAGATCCTAAGGCTGGTTGTTGAACGGCTGACTCGTCTTTTCCCAGATGCAAAGGCTCTGAACCTGCAGCTAGAGCAAAGCATATAGAGATAAACAAAGCAAAGGAGAGAGCTGGAAATTATAGCTCTGAATAATGCGCTCCGACGCCCTGCGATAATTACTGCTTTTGTTTGCTCTCCTCATTAAGAAACTGACAGGTGAGGTAGTGTCTGTGTACTCCTTGCTCAGACCTCTGTCATTGGTGGGATGAGAAACTGCATTAGGAAGGTTCCATTTTTCGTCTCCGTTTTGACGCAACAGCTGAAAAACGAACCTTTTACGACCTCAGCTCTCTGATCTGGACACAATGAGTAGGTGAGGGGTAGCCATTATCTTTCAAATGGTGCATTCATAAGAGAAGAGCAGGGAGCAAAAGTCTGTAAAATACTCTCCCATTGGCCTTGCTCGCTTTCGTCAAATGCAGGACCATTACACAGCAAATGCAAATGTGGATATAAGTGTATGAGTAGTTCTGCTTTCTGCTTACTCTTGGTACATTTGGTCAAATTCGGTTCAGTGTCATTCATTTCTCTTTCAGCATGTGTTCACTCTTTCCTCTTCCGTCTCTTCTGTTTATTTGTTTATGCTTTGCCTTATTCCATCCTGAATAAAATAATATAATAAATTCCTTCCTGTGTCTGTGACTCAGTGGTTCAGTCTTCTTATTTGCTTCATTTGCCTTTCTGCGCTTCTGCGCTCTCCTTTCAGGCTTTAGCCCCTCAGGTGTAGTCTCACATGACTGTGTAATACTGCCACACAGTGTGCATGTTTGTTACTGCAAGCAACTGGTTGTGTAACACACTTTGTCAAATGAACATATTTTTATTACTTCAGTACAGTATTAATCATAATGCAGCTACTGTGGCAATGTACGTAATACAAAATGGCGTGTGTTGGAACCAAGCAGTTGCTGCATTGTCTAAACTTTCAAAGAAAGTTAATAAGGTAAATGTTAATAAGGTATTTCTGATGTCACATTTATCAGCAGAGATGACAAAATATAGTGCGATTTTATTAGCATTCCTTCACACTCATCTGATTTTGGCATATTTTTTAAAAGAGTTAGATTTGTTTTTTTGTACAGTTTTCATCCAAGAAAGATAAAAACATTGTTTGCAAAGCAAGCATAAAAAAGTCGATGCAGACTTGAACGTATCAATACTGCATTTAGCTATCAATGAATCATATATATATATATATAATTACATTGAAACACTGTAATACAGTTATTTCTGCTAAATGGGTTAAACTGAATGATGACCGATAAGGCTATTCCTTTGGAATTACTTTGGAACTTTTTGGCTGCATAGTTTAGCCTCATTTAAGATTTTTAGCCTGATCGAGTCCAGGATTTCACTCTTTTTCACTCTTTTCTGATCAGGGACAGGTTTTCAGCCTGATCTAGTTTTTAGCCAGGCAAAGTGCTGCATTTCTAGGTGGAGGTCAAATCAATTAATACCTCACCGCTTGACTGTGACCTAATATTGTAGCAGTGCAACAGTACCAGAGACAGCTTGTTATTTTATCTGGAGCTTTTTTTAGGAACTATTTTCTTACTTTTCTTTAGTGGACTCTCTGCTTTCTGCTTGCTTCTGTGTTCCTGAACTCTATTTTGTTCTGTTCTATGCCTGGCCTTTCCTCAGAAACTGCTCTTCATTTGACCCCCCCCCCTCTCTCGTTCTTCCTACCTCTCTTTTCCTCTTTGTCTCTCTTTATTCTTTCCATCTCTCTTTCTCCTATCTCTGCAGTCTCCTCAGGGCCCGTCTGCGTTCTGAGCTGCTGGAGCCATTGGGAGAGCAGAAGAGACGCTTCAGCGCTTCCTAAAAGCAGGAGTCACATTCCTCCTCATTCGCAGCTTCCTTCACTTCACTCTCTTTTCTTCACTTTTTCACCCCTCCCCCCCCCCCTTCAAGACCCTCTCCAAGGGGCTTCCTGTGCCTGCTGCTACACTTTAGATAGCACAACAAGGTCAACGATTTTGGTTGCTACAGCTGGTTTCACCTAATCAAAGCCACTGGTCCTCAGGGACCCCCAGACAATCCACATATTTGCTCCAACCCAGCTTGCAGTATGTGTACGATGATCTTGGGGGTCCCTGACCTTGAAAATGTTTTAAGACTGTTTAGAAAAATGCATGATTTGTTCCCCTCCTAAGTTTATTCCCTAGATAAAGAACGATCAAAATTTGTTTGCTTGCTAATTTGTGTAAAGACGTTAATCCTACACTCATACTGGGGTGTATGTTAAATTGGTTGTTAGATTGAAGGCCTCATATTCCCTTGCAGTGTGTTTCTTTTTTTATGATTATTGTCGCGCATCAGCTTTCTTTTCCCGTTTCAACGTTTCTTTTTAAAAGGGCCCTTATTACTGAGTTGGCTGTTGTTTCAGCACTTGTTTTGGCAGATCTGCTGGTATTGCACAGAAACACATTGCACATAAACAGTAACAGCCTCTCAGCTGACCACCTCATTCTCTCTCTCTCTCTCTCTCTCTCTCTCTCTCTCTCTCTCTCTTTTACTTACTCACTCGCTCACTCTCTTTCTCATCCTGATTGTCTAAGCCAGGAACCAAGCACATGTTTTTTTTCCTATGGGACTCATAGCATTCTTGAAGCTTTTAAAAATGTATCGGAGAGCTTTTTTTTTATTACTGGAGCTGGACTCATTTCATTGTGTATGGGTTTATAGGGGGAAAGACTTTATTGAAAATATAACTAATAATGCTGGTCATGTTTTATAAAGTGCACTGCAGAGCAGTTTGGATTTGTGTTTTGATCGATGTACATTTTCTTAAGAAGAAATGTATTGTTGTCTGAGAGTCCGAGAGAATGAATGCTTTAGAAATCAAGTCATTTTGCTTCTTCTGTGTGAATCAAATGGTGGATGTATAACTGACGCCTCTTGCACTTTTGTTCGTTATTCAATAAATGTCTTTTCTGCTTCCGACTTTCCCTTTCTTCTTTTCCACTTTCCTTCCTGACCACTATAGTAATTGTCTTCTATTTTTCTATTCCCATTTTCCATTTTACCACACTGCTGATTATAGACAACACAGATGCAGCACACTGTAACACAAATACTAAATACTAAAGACACTTATTCACTCACAAATATGTTTGTCACAGCTTTGATGTCTTATACTTACAGATATGTAATAAATGCAACAGTGAAACCAATGTTAGTATTGAAATATGATTTGCTAAGTAATAGAGCACCATGCAGTTGTGGCATACAGAACTATTAAATAACTTTATTTTTAAAAATTGAATAACAGCAGTCCCTGTGCACTTGAGCTTACCCAGTTCATTTGCTTTCCTCTGCTAAATGATTGTACTGTTATAGATGACACAATAAGATTGTTTCTGGTTACTGTGTTATTCCCCTGTGACCATGGCCCCAGCTGTCCTGGTGAACCATGTTGACTAATAGCAGGGCTTCTTTTGTTGTTTAAGATGGGATTTATCAGACGATCAGAATTACAGGCCGTGTCCTCCTCCTCTCTGCTCCAGGAGCCCCCTGCCCCCTCAATCCGCCTTCGGTTCCAACTCCCCCCCACACAAGGTCAACAAGCTGCCTTCGGTTAGTCAGCTCATCAACCCGCAGCAGCGCAACACCCTCACCCCGTCCAGTATGGCTGGAGGCCTCACTGACAGTAAGGCTTTTCTTTAAGAGCATGAGGTCCAATACTATAACAATACCGTATTAATATAATTCAAACATTAAAAATATTAATCAAATAGTAACCCCCACTAAAGAGCATAGGACAGTTTACAACTGAGATATAGAGATTATTTCTATTAGTTTGAAATTTGACAGGCAAGTCAAGTCAATAAGGTGTTTATTGACATTCTAATCATATAAACAGTGAAGAAACAACATTCCTCAAGGCCCATGGTGCAACATGACAGGACTAAAGAGAGAGTGAAAAAAACAAAAGAAATAAGAGAACAAGACAATATCCAGTGCAGTTGCGAGGAGCCGTAACAGCGCTAGTGTGAATGAATACAGGATTAGCACATACTGTATTCCAGCAATGTCAAAAAAAAATGCAAAGACTGAGGAAAAAGATAATAGAAACTAGCAACAACAGAATTATATTTGTACAGTAAATAAACAAATACATGGTATTTACAGTGTAGGCAGTGTGATTTGTAAGAAAGAAACCAATCATATCGAATCAAAAATCTGTATTCCTTTCAAGATTCAAGATCAAGATTCGAGATTCTTTGTCACATGCATAATCATAGTACAACAGTACAACACACAGTGAAATGTATCCTGAACCGCTCCTTTCTGACTGTGCAAACAATAAGTACATTTAAAATTTTTAAAAATCTGGAAATGTATAAATGTAAGTAACATTTTTACATTTTAAAAATATTTTTTAAAATATTACAATTCATTGTAATTGTAATTCCATCACAGCAATATTAAACATAATTTGTAAATTAACTTGATATTAGATGTGTAATTCCGATCATTCAGGCTCATAAACCCATGTTGTAAAATAACTGCTAGTAATTGCAGAGCTGATTTTCTTTTAGTGGGTCTCCTGCCTCAGGTCCCTATTGGGGTTGAGCTTGTCTAAGCATGACAGGTTCTGAGCACCCGTCTGTGTCTCAGTGTCTCTCTGACAATCAGCTTCCTTTTGCATGTAAACTGGATCTTTGTGGGACAAAGCGCTTCCTAATCCCTGGGGCTCAGTATTTATCATATGTGAAACTGACCTCACCTGTCCACTATTTCCTAATCCACTCCCACATCGCCACTGGCTATAGTTCAAACTAAGCATACTCAGCTCATCAGCGGTGTTACATTCGGAAGCAGACTTTAGAATCTCTCTACAAAAGTATAAGAAAAGAACAGGAAAGGAAAATAGGGTGCAGAAAGACTTAGTGATGACATGATTGGAGGCTTTCATGTCTCAGGCTGACTAACAATACTAACAATAAATAATAATAAGTTGTTTTAAAGTTTTCCCACTTGGTTTCTTTTCCTGCAGTGACCCCCATGATGAGCGCTCATATCCCCATGAACACAGACATGAGCTCACTCAGTCCCACCCATGCTCTGCAGCCTCAGTTACCCATGGTACCCTCCTCTCACTGCACACCCCCACCACCATACCCAGTGGACAGCAGCATCTCCAGGTATGCCTGCATAAGAGCACAATTCCAGTACTTTCTTAATCCTGCCCCTGTAAATCTCACTGTCCTCGACAGTTACAGCTATTCCCTGCCTCAACACCTCATACAGTTGGCCCAGGTGTATTGAGACAGAGCTGAAACTGTGTAAGGCAATGGGTCCCCATTAAGAAACACTAGCATAGACCATGGATGGTTCATCTAAAATAATCAGACATCATTTCACTTGTAAATGTATCTATTTCAGCTTCCTGTTGCGGCTGGGATGCTCCTCCTGTCTTGATTATTTCACTGCCCAAGGACTTACCAACATCTACCAGATTGAGAACTATAACATAGAGGTGAGATTTTGTCAGGTTTCTTTTGTGTGTGGAGGTATACATTCTCCATCAATTACTATAAACAGTCCATTGCTGTTAGAAATAAAAGGGGCTAATAAAAGAATGTGTACAAATTGGGAGTGCATGTGCTGTGTGGTGACCATATGGTGCATTTTCAGGACCTGTCCAGACTGAAGATTCCCGCTGATTTCCAGCATTTGATCTGGAAGGGTATTATGGAGCATCGGCAGACCATGGAGTTTTCTCCTCCACCTCACATCCTGCGCACATCCACCGGTGCCTCCACGGTCAGTGTTGGCTCCACAGAGGCGCGAGGGGAGCGCGTGATCGACGCTGTGCGTTTTACTCTCCGCCAGACCATCTCCTTCCCCCCGAGAGATGACTGGACCGACTTCTCCTTCGACCTGGCACCAGACTCACGCCGCAACAAACAGCAGCGCATCAAAGAGGAGGGCGAGTAAACGACATACACGCTATATATCCATACTTGCTCATGTGCTGTCAGTCACATACACACACTGCCATGTACACAAAAAATTGTACAGTTTAACCAAGTGCTCGAATTCACTTAAACGTATGCTGATAAAATGCACTTAATGTCCTTTTTTTTTTGGGTGTATTTTGGTCTGGTTGTCATTTCAAGCCCCTAGTTTGATGCAAACTGCTGTAGCTTAGGATAAGCAGTGCTTTGCCATTTTGGATTATTTCGGAATATTTCTTGAGATGCAGCACTTAAGAAATACTGACATTGGTACTACTTTGAGCTGTAGCCATTCTTTCTCTACTAAGAGAAACATATCTTTAAGGGGTTTCTTTTTTTGATTGTTTTGTTTTTACCTGGGCCAGGTATGTTTTTTGGATTGTAAAGAACCTTTACTCCAAATAGGATTCATAGTATTATACTGTTTGATCTGTTTTGTCGTAACATTTTATTCCAGTCTGACAAGAATTTGAATGCTTGCATTTGTCAGGTTTGATTGTAACACTTGTTTTGGTTACAGACAATGTTTATAGTGTTCTTTATCCATTAATGGTTATGGTTTAAGACTGATGTCATGTAGCCTCCATGTAATACTGTAATTCTGTATCTTTTATTTTCAAGCAAACGTGAACTGTAATACTGCCATACACACACACACACACACACACACTGCCATTTGATGAATACGAACAAACATGCCAATTCTTCAGTATTCAGTTAATTGCTCATTCACAATTTAGGTTTTGTACAGATGTGTTGGTTCTTTTTCATACTATGTTCAGATGTTGTAAATATGCAGTGTACTTATTTTGATACAATATAAACCAAAAAAATAAAATTATGCTACTGGATGAATGCGTCTTGGCTTGTCTAAATGCACCAAGTATGAAAATATAGATGGAAACCAATAACTTGGGAAAAAAATTGGTAAACAAAGCGGTAGACTACTTTTAAATTTATTAAAACAAAAGATTTTACAAAGAACAACGTGATTTCAACAAAAACTGAATGTACAACTTTTTTGGGGCAGAATATGAAGTTTTACACTGCAAAGCAAATGGTTAATTTAACCCATGTGAAGAAAGCATTCTTTCTCAGCCTGTTCTACAGTTTGGTCATTAAACAAACTTGTTAAGACACATCACTGGATATTGGTTAACACAGAAGGTCATGTTTAGCCAGTCATTCATCTCACTGGTATACAGGCACACATGAAACCATGCCCATACTGTATTTTTTTTCTGAGTCTGAGCATAAATACTTTAATTACAAAATATCTTCACTTGAAGCTGATCTTGTTAGTGTGATTGGCCACTTCCGCGTTCATTCATAAATATAACTTACTGAAAGCCTATCGATAAGTAGGTTTACAGTATATACAAAACATTTACCCACAGAGCTTTCCTATTAAGCACTTCTTTAACACTGCAAGCATGGAGATCAAGAGACATTCGGAATGAGTCATCAATGGGATATTTATGAGATTTCAAATTTCACATTTGAGTGACATTATCACAGAGCAACCGGAACTGTGTTTGCATGTGCACGCATCTGTGTTCATGCCACACTTTTTTTTTTTTTTTGAGTTTTGTGCAGTTATGTGATTACAGTACAAGAGTAACAGCCTTTCAGAATGACAACCATCACCCCTATTGTGCTCCCTGTGACCCTCAAAACAAGAAATATACACAGTATTTTTTTTTTAAGTGGTCTTCAACTCCTGTGTTGCTACTCGCAGGCATGAACACTGCTCTGATAAAATATCATGTCTCCTCTCAATAGCCCAGCAAAAATGTACTGCACCAATTAAATGGCTAAACAATGAGTACATCTATAAATTATAAAGAACGAAACACTGAGCATTTCCCAGACTGGACACACAAAGTCTTTGTATCTCGCCCCAGGGTCCCCCTTGAGTCCCTTGTATAAAAAACTGGATTTAGGATTAAGGCTTGACACAGATATTTGAGACAGCATGTCTGACGTATATCTATAGGGTGACATTTCCTTGATATAAACAATAACAAAAGCCAAAGGCCAGGGAAAAGGAGGCTTTTGACATCTGAATGTGTCAAAAATTTCCCATCGATCTGATGAGCGTGTAACCCCAGCATCCTGCTGTGGCTCATATACTGAACATCAGTACTGTCCTGGGAGTAAATAAGGAAAGAAAGAAAAAGAGAGAAAGATAGAGAAAGAATTGGGATGGAGGAAGAGAGACTGAGAACAAGTGTGGGAACAATCCATCCTCTTCACTCCTCCCTGCACCCCTGTGCTGACCGTGTTAGAGCCTTGGCAGTCTTGTTTATGGCCAGAGTCCAGCCTCTGCACCGCCAGCATCTTTATGAGCTTTCCAATGCATCTAGAACCTTCATAATCTGCTGCTTGATTGCTTTTGTGGCATCCCCAGCATTTGGTATCAAATACCTGCAAAAAAAAAAGAATAAAAACATTTGAGCAGGTTCAGTAGACATTCAATTTGGATCAAGATGGAAAAAGAAAAGGGATCCAAGTTAAAATTAGGGACAAATTGCTGATATTGTTCATTTTTGAGAAGAAACCATTATTGCAAATCCATACAAAGTCATAAAAATGGAACCTCCTTATAATATGAAGAAACATTGTGGTGTAAAACAGTTTAAACACATGCTATTATCTTCACAGTCACGAAACCCAACTCAGTTGAACATTTTTGGGAGATTTTGGATAACACTCTCCACCTCTATTATCAAAACACCAACCGAGTCAGGATCTTTTAGAAGGATGGTGTTCCCACCCTGCA
>JBBPDH010000104.1:8815354-8831795 GCA_037974565.1 Clupeocharax schoutedeni
AATTAATGCATTTAATTTAAAATACAGGGCTTTAAGAAACATGAGAACACTCGAGACATTCCACGGGGAAGCAGCCAATCAGCAGGAAGGAGAAATAAATAACGGATTGTCTACTTTGAAACCTCCCGTATCTGAGTAAAACTGACTGACATCCGGGCCTTGTGTGCCACGGCCCCTGGTTCTCGTGCTGGCTGTTTATGTTTGGGGTGGCACTAAGCAGTAGAAGTTCATTCCAATCAGGTGCCTGACTGCCTTGGTAACTGCCGTGTGGCACACAAGTCCCCGGACATCACAGTCAGCAGTACTCAGAGGCAGGAGGTTCGAAAATCTGCAATGGACTGAGCCCGCGACTGCTGCTATATTCAAATAATAATCACAATCAAGTCATTAATCTTGAGTGAATATTGTTTTGTGAATATTAATCATTTGTCTTCAGACTTTCTCATTACCTTCACGTTGGCATCCTGCATATTGATGACTTTGTCCAGATCAGGCTGGGCAGCTGTGGCATTCCCAATGAGCAGATAGAATGTGGCTCTCAGCAGCAGGGCCTCAGCTGTGTACCGGCCCTTAGACTCAATCTCCTTAGTACACTCGCTGATGATCTTATCATAGTTCTCCTCTTCCATGTACTGTTTCGCCTTCAGATATCCAGAGCTGAACAAGTACCAGAGGTTCAAAACTGCCCTTAGTCTCAACCACACAAAGCCCAGTGTAATCTTATGCAACTCAGTTTGCAAAGTAATAATACAGAAATAAAACAACCTTGCTTTACAAATGTACTAAAATGCAAAGCTATATTCCCCATTTTCAAAAATGCCACGAAATGGATCAAACAGATCAACATTTATATGTAAGGGCCTAAAATGCCAACATAATTTTAATGAAACGTAGAAAAGGCAAACTATCAAGGAAAAACGTTGACACAAATAGGGACATAAATACTACAATTATTGTTAGAAAACAGGTTTAAAGGGTGTTTTAAAAGTCTCACTGGTCTGCGCTGCAGTCAAATAATTGTCTGATTTACTAGGATTTGATATGATTTAAGACAAGTAAGCAAGTAACTAAACCTCATAATTTGGATTAAAAAACAAAGACAAACATGCTGGCTTTTACCGCTCGCAGCTCTTCACTCTTAAAGGCGAGAGAAGCTGCAGATGAGCCTATTTATGACACGCCTCACTCTCCACAACTCCCTCAAAAATAACAGCTCTATCATTATCATGTAGAAAAAACAGGTCATCTAAACACCAAGCTACCTAGACATAAATATCGCTATGCCACCACATTATACTATGTCATCACAAACATTACAAATTCGAACCTCTCTGTGACCTCAGCAGCCTCGCCCTCCTTATCCTTGTCCTCGTCCTTCTTCTCTCCCTTCTGAAGAGGTTGCGAGATGATGTCGTCAGTGAAGGAGCTGAAGTAGGACTTGATGAACTGCGGAGATGGCATGAGGGGTTCCCGGTTCTGGGCAGAAACATAAAAGGAAAAGACTCTGTGACCATGTAGAAAAAGCAAGAAAGCCCCAACATATGAGCTTCTGTAAGATAATTATCAGCACTTACACTGACATTTCAGTACACACGCACCTTGTATTTTTCTTTGGCCTTCTCTTTTCCCAGCTGTTTCAGGACCTTGTCTGCCAACAGCATGCTTTGCTGGTTCTGGAAGGCCTCAAGAATACATACAGCAGTCACATCTACAAAAAGAAACACCAACAATAACAACCTGCCCTAAACTTCCTTTGTGGCCTTGGAAAAAAATGTCTTTATCTGAAATTTTAAGCAAATTTGTATTTCTTCTGCTGGTTACTTAATTTTCTCCCCTTAAACATATGGTAAACAACATAACCTAGTCTGCTTGCAGCAGAAAAGAGGAGTCCTACCTTCTAGGCACTCCTTCTTCTTGTCCAGTCTTTCCAGAGCTTTGGCACGCCTGAACAGGGCTTTAATGTAGCGTGGGTTCATCTCAACAGCCTGAGAGCAGTCCTCCACCACTTCTGTCCATTTCGCCTGCAGTCATCAGTACAGCAAAACACTTAAAAACAACTGCATTTTCAGTTTATTCTTGGCTTAATAAATCTTGGGTCTCTGAAACTAACCTGTTGCTCATAAGCTGCTGCTCTGTTCTGGAAGAAGGTGGACAGGTCACTCTTCTGCTCTTTGGGGCACATGCTGATAGCCTCTGTGTAGCACTGGATGGCTTGTTCATACTTGCCAGCCTTGAAGTACTTGTTGCCCTTATTTTTAGCAGCCTGGGCCTTATCCAGAGGGCTCTGTAGAAGAGTGGGTCATTGAAAGGCATAGAACATGGTTAGTAATAAGCTGCACATTTTACAGCCTTCACAGAAAACATGACTGGATGGTGGTTTGTGACCTTGTATTAAGATTTTTTTTTTAAATGTTCAATTTAAGGTTAAATAAAATTACTGTATAGTCTCTTGTATTAACATCTGAATAAAATCTGAGCTCTGTAATAACATGTCATATGTATTAAGATTCAGGTCATGATATCAGTTCATTTGTCCTTCTGTGGTAAATTCAGCCAATGATAATTCAGGAAAGGAGCAGATTAGTGAGCATAGTGACAGTGAGCCCCATATGCTGTGTGCGTCCTTAATCTGAGCATTCACAGTCCTCACCTTCTATGGCATAAACAAACTACTAGCATTATAATGAACACAGGCCACGTGTTATGCTAATACTAGGCCACGGGCTATACAGAATGCTAATTTAATTTACTAAACTGAATAATGATAATCTAATTTAACCGTGAGCTTCTTGTAGCAAAAAAAGACATCAAAAGCTGACAAAATAATTCACCAAATTACCCAAATTCCAAACATCCCCACCTTTAAAATGTGCAGACTCAAAAATCAAATATTATATTAAATGTAAACTATTTACTACATGACACAATTATGTATCTAAGTGCAAATAAAGACAGACAGATAAGCCCACCATCCCCACATGAGAATTCTCTGCTGTCTCAGAGTCTGCAGACAGTCAGCTTTAGTGAAATCCCACTTATGGTGAGCTCTCCGCTAATCCCTAGAGCCTCCTGACTCACAGAGTAGCTGCACTAATGTAATATGCTCTTTCAACAAAGGACAGACTGATATAAATTGCATGGTTATAAAATTCCCACCCAAACACATGTAACTGGTAATTAGCTGCACCAGGTATATCAGGCTATATATATAGCCTGATCATTCATATATATATATATATACACATACCAGGGCATAGCTACCCAGGAATAACACTGAGAACACTTAAACCAAATTAATGGCCAAATTCCCATGTAATGTTTGTCCTGTTATGTTACAAGCAAGAGGAAAAGCTGTGAGGCACAAATGTGTATTATTTATCTTTAGCTGCTGTGGTAGTGTTTGCCTCTATGTTACTATGGCGAACAACACCCAGCTCTAGTCATTGTCTTACCTCTGAAAAGCACACCACAAGGAAGTTGCTAACAACAAATAAATTACTATCAGACTGAAATAGGTTGTGATGAGCATTAGTTTTAAAACATTTTCATAATATAATTTTAAGCCATGTCATACATCCTCAATTTATTCATGGGTATATAAACATGAGTACTGTTAGGGATGACTTATGATTTTACTGACACCAAGACTGATACTGCTCATTGATGATGATGCTCATCACGCTCTCGATAATTAGATATTAACCATATTTCTGGAAAATTAAACCAGAGTTTTCTGTATACATCACGTGGGGAGTAGATATCACAGCAAATATCTGGTGGTGAATTGCAGAGTGCCACTCATTTCCCTTCCATGGATCAAATCTAGCATCAACCATTTGAAAATGCCAGTTATGTTAGAATGCATTAACATAAAATAAATATCGATGCCAACACGGTTTGTCCAGAAGCCAGGATCTGCTACCAATTTAGTAGTGATTCTTACTGACAGAAGACATTTACATATCACAGCCCATCATTCATATGTACATAATTTAGCCTGTCATGCTTCAGGATGCTCAATCACTGCACATTTTTGTCATTACCTTTCCTTAGCACACCCAATACGACTCACTGTCTAATTAAAAAGGCTTGGGGTATGACTGGAAATCCATGTTCTTACACATGCATATAATATGCCTTGTACAGACTGTAGCCTTACAAGACTGTCACAAATCACACTGTGCGACATGGATCAAACAAACGACATCCATGTAGATTGCATGGTGGTCTGTACAAAGGTATGCCCATGTACAATGATGATGCCTATTCAATTAACAGCACAAGAGAGTTTGTGCCCTAGCATTTGTTGTTTTAATGTGTGCTGATTTTGTGTGCACTGTCTTGATATATACGTCATTTCAGATTGCATTTTTACAGGCTAGTCAGAAGATGCAGGCCAAAGCAGCACACATACTGTGAGATGGTCATCCTACATTTCTGACACAGTCAGAAAAAAACAGCCATCTTTGAACCTTTCACATTCAGGAGTCATGACTAAAAAAATCACCTTGATTGTTCCATAACTGTCATCTTTCTTCTGGGATATCCAAAATGGTACAGAATATACAAGGAATTATACAACAGCTGGATGATAACACTATGTATATGGAAAGACAAGATAAATAGACAGACAGAGACAGATGGACAGATAGACCGATGGATAGATAGAGAGACAGATGGATAGACAGACAGACAGAGAGGTACGTGTGTGTCTAAGCATTTCTGAGCATTTCACACTTTCATTGCAAAGAGTGCACCCTTGGAAAAAGCTGAATCCACAGTTTTTCCACAGCAGTTATTAAATTTGCCACCACTAGAATATTTTTCTGTTTCAGTATAGTGTGATCTGTATAGTGGAAATGTCTTTAAATAATGTGACACTGGAAAGAATAACATTACATAACTCGTGGCACATATCAGTAATCATTTAAAATACATGACTCATTCAAATCAACTGGATTACTGAATTGTCTCTCTTGAACTGCAAAGGTAGTCTTCAGCAGAAAATATAAAGATATGTAGCACTAAAGTCTAATCAGATTCAACACAAAATCGAACAGACTGCAGCACCTGAACATCAGTTGCTTAGTACAACCAGTATAGTACTAAGTGAGTACGCACATGGAAAAGAACAAGCTGACGTCTTCCCAAAGAGAACAGCAGTTATCTCAAATAAAATCATGAATTCGGGGGGAAAGGCCAGCTAGCATGTTGCTAGTTAGCTCGACGGTTAGCAGCTAATTTATCTTAACGTACGAAAACCAAAGAAGAAACGCAAAATTAAACGGCTTGGCAATATAATATGGAACAAACCAACATATTCACCAAATTACAAGTCAAAATAAAGATTCAATTTATGACTTCAGTTTAGCTACATTAGCCTAGCCTTCCACAGTAGCTTAAATGTTTAGATTAGCCTGTGTCCTTGACAGCTGTACGCTTGAACCTGATTTGATTTTTCACATTTGGATACTGAAAAGTATGCGTTTTAGCACCTGTAGACCTGTTTATGTTATCATAAACAATTCTGTTAACCTAAATACGTGTTTTCAATCTATTCATGTCAAGAAACAGACATCTAAAGCTTTCAAAGTATTCATATCAACATGTTCTCTACATCAAGCCTGTCACTGTACCACGAGAGGTGATTTTCAAACCTTTTTTACAGAATGACACATTAATAAAATGTTTTAGTACATCCCTCTCTTCAAATATATTTCAATACTACTGAACATTTAAAAACTAAGTGTTAATCTTTTAAAACTAACAGTGACTTTGGTTCAAAATCCTGAGGGGTACTATTTCTAGACGCTTGGGATATATGCTTATTCCAGAACTGCTGAAACATGAAAGCAGACTAATTTAAGTGATTAAACTATATTCTATGTTGCAGACATTCAAGCATGAACTGGGAAGAAGACTGCACATTTTCACTTTCACTAAAAAAAGAGAAAACCAAGAAGCTGATATTGTTCCTGCAAAGATTTACAGGAGGCTATTAAGAGTCTTTAACAGTGTGATGTTGCTTTTAGGAGCATACATGAAATTCCACGAAAGTGAAGCAGTGTGTGGAGATGCTCAAGAGTGGCTCAGTGGTGCTAATGGCAGTCCTGGGACTAGAACCTAAGACGTTCTGATCGCAGGTACAACTCCATTACCCCCACGCCCTCGGCTGCACCAGGTATCTGGTGTCTAACAGAGAAATTAAACGAAGAAGCTATTTGGGTCTAGTTCAGCGCTGTGGGTTATTTTTGACGGCTAAATGTCTGCTACACATGGAACGCTTTCTCACCGTGTCCTCGTGCTCCGCCTGTCCCGCACGCTGGCCCTGCACGGGGCTCGCGCTGCCTTCTGGGGTCTTCCTTTCCCCTGCGCGACGCTCCCTCGTGCGGCTCCGCTGGTACAGGTAGGCCCCGAGCCCCAGCGCCAGCGGCGCGCCCAGCAGCAGCGCAAGCTGCCAGCGGGACAGACCCCCCACTCCGGCCCGAGCCTCCACCGGCTTAGAGGAGGACATCACTCTCCACCTGCACGACCACCAGACCGACCACCTGCACGACCACCAGCACGCACCCAGACACGAACACACCCGAGGGGAGGAGACACAGTGAGCATTCTGGGATTCTGGAGGACTCTGTAACTACAGCCGGAGCAGCGCTGACGGAGCTTCCTACTATTAAAAATCTTAAAATAATAATAAAAAAGAATAATGACGTTCTTCGAAATCCCTTTGCATTTAGTATTTGTAATATATATTTTGTTATATTTGGAATTTCACTCTATAATTTTTTAATTATTATTATTATAATTATTATTGATGATAATAATAATAATAATAATAATAATAATAATAGTAGTAGTAGTACTGCATACACTGATAAGCACAACTAATAAAAACAATGATAGTGTAAGCTTTTTGAAAGCTCTTTGCTGTTGCGTAATTTTGACATTTCAAAATACAGATTTTTCATATACTGGGATTTGATGATGATGATGATGATGATGATTATTATTATTATTATTATTATTATTAGTAGCAGTAGTAGTAGTAGTACCACCCTCTAGGAAATCATAGAAGAAACTGGTCATGTGAGCACACTTTTTTTTTTTATTGAAGAGAGCCTCATTGCAGGAGTGCAATGCATTCTCTCCAATGGCACTATTTTGTGCCACAAGATACGTTGTGCCACAAGACCAAGGTGAAGCATTCTTTTAATTATTTTAAGCAATATTAGAGTATGACTTTTGTTTTGTACAAGTTCTGAGTCAAAAACTTGAAAATAATTGATGCCCACAAAGCAAGAAAAACAAAGCAAAACACTTTTAGGCAAATCAAGCAGACTCTGGAGTGGTGGTACACTGTGGTGCTGTGAGCTTCACCGAATAGCCATCTTTCCTGTGTTGAAAGCAGGACAAATAGGCAGGAGTAAATGACTTTGACAAGGGCTGCTGGGTCAGAGACTGTGGGTTATTTCTATCCGCATCAGAACTGGATCACAAAGTGATGGGGGAAGGTAACAGCCTGGTGAGCAGCAGAGGAGAAAACCATACCTTCCCTACATTATTATGGGCAATGTGAGATTGCTGGACAATAAGATGGATGAGCTCTTTACCTACCTACCACTGGTGAAGGGGCAACCAGTTCCTGTCAGAACAGAGAAGGAGCGATCAAATGAGGCCAGTGAGATCCTGCAGGACTGCCTGAAGACTATGGACTGGGACATTGATAACCTCACAGAGTTTATTTTGTGCAACTTAATTATGTGCAATATCTTATTACTATAATGTGCAATAATCTTATGTGAAATGTCACTACTTAAATCAGCATTAAATTTATACTGCTTATCTCTACTACTAATTATCTCAATACATATCTCAAGTACTACTGATCTCTACTATGTACAATTCTTAACCACCTTATGTGTTACTAGTAATTCACTAAACCGTAAGTTACTTATCTATAATATTCATACCCCAGCATTTGTATCTGTATTCATACCCAGTATGTGTATTTCATATTGAAGTTTTTCCTGCAGATTAGTATTGGATTTATTTAGAGTTTATATTTTATATTGTTCTTGTGTCTGTAGTTTCTGTGTGTCTGCACAGTCATAACATAAGTATGTTCCTCTAGGATCAATAAAGTTTACTGCCTCTGATTGGGCTGGTAGTTGAAATGTTACAGCAGATCTATTTTCTATCCTGAAACAGTGAAGAAACAGTTGCAGAAGACTCTATATGATTAGATGGTCATCAGTACACTGGTGATGCTGAACGCTGAGTGCCTGGAACACTTTTATCTAGGCGCCTTGTATCTTTTGACACTTTGTAGACTGTCGCAGAAAAACATTTGTTCCCACTTTCTACTCATAACATTTTTTAATTGACATGGTGATTCAAAGCAAAATATTAAGACTTTTGTACAGTACATGACTTATGTACAGTACATGAACATGTACGTATATGTATATTATTTTGCAAGTGGTCCAACCTTATTATTCTTATTTTCTATATTTTTTGTCCTTGTTATCAAATTCAGGACTCTCATACTTTCCCAGAATTTCAGATTACTGGTTCCGAAGACCCTCATTTTCTTGGGAAAAAATGTTGTGTATACAGATTTATAAAAGTTTTTAGGGAAAACAGTGAAATACTAAATCAAAACAATCACTAAAGAAATAAAGTTGGAGTTCCTCTTTCACCACCAGGTGGAGCCATGTCTCCATAGTCGAAATCTCAGCGCTCAAACCTCAGAACTGAAAAAAAAAGTTTTGGGGACTTTTAAATTGAAACTAAGCATAAATAAATATTATAATATTCTTAAAATATTATATTATAAAAAAATATTATTAAAATAAATATGATAAGAATTCAGAATGAGGGGATACTTTACTCAAGAAAACTGTATTAGAATAAATATAAATCAATCAACAGTTCATTAACAATATTTATATCTAAGAGGACAGACATATATCTTTGTCTTTCTTGTTACAGTGGGACGGGATTTATTTGTTATGTGGTTTAATAAATTACGCACAGAAAACGATTTTTAAGCAGATTTTTAATGCAAATAGAGCAGATGGGCTCGGCAGCGCCCCCTAATGGTTCGCTGCTACAGGTCTTACTGATATTATCTTAATTAACTTTATTTTTTATAAGTTCAGTTTTTGCCTTATCTTTGGGGATTTTGAATGTCAAGCAGGATCATAATGACGTCTTGGAAAACCACTGTTATTGTCAGCACATCTCTTCAGGTGGTTGTTTTGGCTTAGTGACGGGTTGTAGTTTCTAGAAAAGCTAACGATAATTTTTCTTTCTTCGTTTTCTTAGATGATTTGTTTCATCATCACGCTTAAATGTACGTGTCTATAGTGTAGTAATATCCTTGAAGTTACACTATATGGACAAAAGTATTGGGACAGAGTTTGAGGTAGGCTCTTTACTTCCAGTGAAGGGCAGACTTAAAGGTTTAGCATACCACATTCTGGACAGCACCATGCTTCAAACTTTATGAACAGTTTCGGGAAGACCCGTTTCTAGCGTCTAGTGACAGTTCAAATCTAACATCAGTGCTTCACCTTATAAATACTCTGCAGAATGAAAGGGCACAAATTCCCACAGAAAAACTCCAAAAATCTTGTAGAAAACCTTCCAAGAAAGAGTGGAAGCTGTTATAGCTGCAAATGGAGAGCTATGTATTTGAATGCAATGTCATTAAAGTCCCTGTTTGTGTAATGGCGTCCTAATAATTTTATCCACATAGCATACAGCAAACTAAATACTGAAGTATTTATGTGACTTACTGGGCTAATGCCAAATTATTATTTGGCTGTTTTAGGAAAATCAACTATTCAATAGTTACTGTGAGATGTTTAGTGAATTTTTCAATTGCTACCAACATGTAAGTGTGTAAACTGTGTTTGGAGCTTTACCTTTGGAAGACAGTGGAACCAAATCTGTGTCCATCAGTATAGCCCACAGAAACAGCTCTTTCTGATGGGACCATGGGTAGGGGGCACATTTGTTCTTGTGTAGTATTAGTAGATTTATAACATGCTCTGAATATTGTTTTCATTCAATATGGGATCTTTTCACAGAATAATGAAGCTTTGCAGATGCTTCTGGCACAACAACATCGACTTCGCTATTCGGACAGCGTGGAACGTGGTGCTTTTGTGTTCCCACTCTCAGGTACTTCATGGCCAGAGCCTCTCAGAACCAGCACCATCTCATACTCCTTAAATCCAAAAGCAGGCCGCAATCAGTAGGGATTATGAGCAGCTGATGAAGTGAAAGTGACCATTTGTCATACATGAACAGACCATTGCACACAGTGTGAACAGCACGAAATACTTCCTCTGCATTTAACCCATTCACCAAGTGAAGCAGGGGGCAGCGATGAACCGCAGAGTGTGGAGACGGTACCTTGCTCAGGGTACCTCAGCCGTGCCTAGCAGTCTTGGCGACCGAACCCGGACTTTCTGGTCGCAGGGTGAATACCCCAACTGCAGTTGCCCCTGTGATCAGAAAGTTGTGGGTTTGAATCCCAGGGCGGATATTGGCCCCATTGTGGAGCCTTTGATCAAGGTACTGAGCCCTCTGCTTCACTTGAATGAATGGGTTAAATGCAGAGATGGATAACGTAGTGTGTTCACATATGACAAATGGTCACTTTACTGTGGGTGCTGACTCTTGACCCATTAAAACCTTTAAGTGTCATTAGTGATAGTGAATCATGACTAAACTAACTGGCCTCCATGGGTGCTGCTGCTCACCTGGTTTCATTACACTGACAATGTTAAACATTTTCTTCTGACCAATAACACACTGCTTCTGTGCTTGGCCAAGGCCTCACTCTTCACCTCTGTGTTGTACAGGCACAGCTTTCATGCTGATAACCCCAGAGGAGTTCCTTGAGAATGCAGAGAATGCAGAACTTTTTCATCGAATTGAAAAGTTTGTACAGGTCCACAGGAACAGCTTTCTTTTGCTTCAGTCTCAAGTGAATGGTATGAGGGAATGGGAGATTGTGTCCACAGTCCAGAAAAGGTGCATAAACCCCCAAGATTATCCTCAGTCTTAGCATATTAAGTATCTTTTTTAGATTTATATCACATTGTTTTGGAACATGCAGCACACTGCATTGAAGGTTAAGTGATAAGTAAAATGTTTGTTATACTGTACATGTCGTATTTTCACAAATTGTGATTTATCTACCAGACTTTTTGGCAGTAACCTCAAAATCTTACCGGTCCATTGTAACGCTGATATTGTCAAGGCAGTGCTGACCATCGCTAAGGCACGTTTTTTGCACAGTATGCATGGGTTTTATGTGGCATCATTGGGTTTGGGTTATCACATGGGTTTATGTGGCATCATTAAATATCTTATTTGATTTGGGATAGCAGTTCATTAAATATACAGAGCAAAAATACACACAAGTCAAGTTATCATATTAGTTTTATTGTCAGGTTATGAACGTTCATTGTGCGTGTGTGCATTGCAGGCCACCACCAAGCCACATGTGGACAGCATACGGAATAGGATGACTTTAGCTCGATCTCGCATCATTGAAAGCAGCCCTGTTTGGGAGTTACTAGGTGACATGCAGCTGAAACGTCTCCATCAGCCAAAGTGAGCATGTTTGTATGAGGGACATGTAAAACGTTTTCACACTAATTTCTTTGTGAAATTCCTAATAAGTAGAGTTAAAAAGTGTGGAAACATTTTAAATGTCCCTCATATAACATAAAACCACGCTTCTACTATATATCAACTATATAGAGACTTTCACGTACTGAAATCTATAGGTATTGTTACAGATGTGTTCCGTCAAGATGGTTTTCCTTTTATTATTAGTGCCAGTTTGTTTTTGAAGAAGTGTAATGCATGGATGACATGGAAACAATGTCTAAATCCATAATAAAATGTTACTACTTGACAAGAAATTGCTGACAAAAAGATGTTTCATGTCAGTGTCTCTCCTCTATGAGCTCCTCTATTCGGACCACAAGGCTCTCCATCAGGTCAAATGTCACAAGTGCACACTGTAGAACCTACAAAAACAACCTCCGTCATTTCTTTTGTTCTTAGGCCCAACCACTGTTGAATATTTAATTTACTACATTAAAGTCCATCTGTAGATCAACATAGACATTTGGTGTTGGTAATATTTAACATAATTTATCATTTGACATTCTTTACTATCATTATTTAATAACTTTTGCTTCTAAAATGCCTTCATTATTGATTACACCAATAAAAAATATCAACCTTTACTATCATGTTTTACCCCTCTCACATCTCTCATTAAGTGAGAGTGCTCAGCTAGTTCTGACACCCTCCCATTTGGAAGCGTCTCTGTCAAAGCACAGAAGAAAAGTGAGATATGGTTTCCTGATTGCTATCAAATTTACCTTGTCTTGTGACTCTGGTGGCATTCCACTGAACATTTCATTTTTCACAATCATATGCTGGATTGATGTCTTCCCTGAAGCTTCTTTAAATTCTGAAGGGAACAGATAAAACCAGATACAAACAAACAACAGTACATATGTTTGAGAATGAAGAACTCTAGCCCTTTTAAAAAAGAGAGCAATAGAACTGTATCAGATTGATCCAAATGAAAATACCAAATGATCTAGAAGTAAAAACAACTTTCTTACCTTTTGCCTTGATCTTTTTTTCTTCTTGAAGTCTCTTTAGCTCTGTCCCATAGTATGATTTTGACATGCTCAGACACACACGTAGCATTTTTATGTAGCTCTCTGCAATGTCACATAGATCTGTCCATATTGCAGTCTGAAAACAGATTCATTAGTAGATTATCAGAACCTTGTTCAAGACTTGTTCGATGTAGGTCTCTATTGATTTATTTTTTGTAAAGTAGTCTTACAGATTTCCTTTGGTCTTTGAGTAGTAGATATCTCAGAAGATTTAGCGACTCCATGACCCTACAAGACAGAAAAAAGAGGAAACTATATTGAAAAACATGTTCGACATACATACGGCAATACAGACTATTTTTGACACAAAAGTTCCATTTGATTTTAAGAATATTTTTTTAGGTTACCTCCCCCAAGAAATGACAGATATTGATAGATACCTATCGGGAATGACTGGATATATATATCAATGGACATTTATAAAATGGAAAATGTTACTTAAAATTTTTGAACAGCATTTGGCTAAATGGGTTCTGTATCTTTCTCCCCTGAGACCAGACGTTGTCAAATAGCAAGTTGAAGCATTTTGCTTTCTTTATATGTGTTTTTTTAGTCAGTCTTTCTAACATGTGTGTGTATGGGCATTGGTATGTGTATGTATATGTATACCATATGGTACTGACTCTCTGTAACATGGGGTAAACAAAATATATACTTTTCTCTGGGTGTATAAAGTTCTCTTAATTTTTCTGGCAATCCAACATTATTGTTCTAATTTACTTTATAACTTGTCTTTTACGGCAAATAGATTATTAGTGCTAATTAGTGGTTCTGACCTGGCAGTTTTAAATCAGTTTATGTTGCCCAACACAGGTAGAAGGTATAAGTAATCAGAGACAGATTATCTAGAGCTGAGTATGTCAGTCACTCAAGTTGATATTATTTAGGAATGACACCAGATCGGCCCTTAAGCATGCACCTGCCTGCCATATGCTCTGCGTTGCAGGATCAAGGCTATTTTATTTGACTACACTCATCAATAAATGATTGTCAGTGTGGCATGATATCGTGTTAATAAAACATTGTCTCAAAACAGAAGCAGGTGGCATACATGCAATGCGCATTCAAGCTTCGGTTACAATTTATGTCGTCTAGATTGTTTTGCAGATGAGCATATCCATTCTAGTAATTCATGTCAGCAGCACTGGCAAGCTTGCACTCCTGAGCATTTGGTAGTTCTAACATTGCACTCCCAGTAACTTGATGGGATATTGGGTATAATATGTGAAGATACAAGACATGCACTAAATACAAATCCAGTTCATTAAATCATACAGCTGGTTATCAACAGCCATTTGCCTAACACAGTATAATCCTTATACAATACCTGAATTTCATGTGCAAATAAATCACGTTTTGCACATCATACATACAAAACATTTAAAAAAATTTTTTTTTTTCACATAACATTATTCAAAGTGTTTACTTGCAAACACATGTTTTTAGACACTGCACACATGAAATGTGTGAGGCTTTTCTATAAGGGAAGCCAAGACTGACGCCAAGAATGATACCTGTCTAAACTCAATGCTTTGACTTTTTACAGTGCCACTAATTTACATCTTAAAGAATGACTACATGTTGATACCAAGTAAACCTATTTTATTATTTATTATAAAAAAAGTCTCCAGTTGTATTAGATATTACAAAAATATGTTAATCAAATAAACTGTGAAATATTTATTACGCAAACCAGTAAACACTTTCACTTTCATTAAAGACATGGTTGTTTTAGTTCAATCACAAGAATGTTTACTGTTTTTTCTCAAAGTGCATCAGCATCATGAGAAATAGTCTGTGAAATCACTGGATTTCTTTTTTTAAAAATAGAAGTCAACTTTCTCACCTGTCCATCCCATGAAGCAAGTCAGTCTCTGGGCCCTGGGGTAGACTTACAGTGTCCCGAAGAAGGGATATCAATAATGTCCCTTCAAACCAACCATCCCTGTCCTCTGACTACAGAAACAATTCCAATATTTGAGACAGAACATAAATGATTCTTTGTCAGCTACAACAACAGTAAACCATAAAGATGACATATAAAACTGTAAAGATACTGATCAAACTGTTCAGTGACCTTTATGTGATGAAGTCTTACACTAGTCGTTATTTTAGACAAAAAGGGCCCAATAAAACAAAAACCACAAATAATTATTTTTTATTCATTTATTAACCAAACATGTACTCCTACTGTTGATCATTTTTACACATTTACACATTGTTGACAAAAGAATGTTAATCTCTAGATAATTAGCGTCAAGAAGTTTTAATCAACTAGACAATTAAGTATGAATATGTGTGACCTTTCTTTTTAAGGAAAGAGTCTTCATCATCACATGCCCTGTTCTCGCAAACTCTGAGGGTCTTCAGCAGGCAGGAATTGGTTACACAAAGAGTTTGGACTTCACCAATCCACTGTTAGTGCATCAGATATTGTGCATTTAGCGAAAGTTCCAATTTTTTCTCACTCTCCTCAGGCATGCTTGTCCAATACTAACCCTCTAAAAGCAGGACGTATAATTCCTGGAGTCGATAAACCCAACGGTAACAAATAAAGCATATTTATCTATGTGTTGATTTTTTTTTTTTTTATGTAAAGTGCTCAAGCTCTATAGCACCACTATAGTGTATGAACGAAAAGGATGAATCTAACTAATCTAAAAAAGCTGTAAATTAAAATTAAGTAATTTTTTTTTGGTGAATTTGGCATTCAAATTTCATTCACCATGAGAAACATGAAAACAACATGCTTAACTTTTACAGTTCAGATTTTAAGTTGAAATTCTAATTCCATAGCATATAAAATATTGTTTGCCAAACCTTGCATGAATGTTCCACTTGATTCTTGATGTTTTTGAGAATGATACTTTCCACTCCTGCATGCTGACTTGTTCTCATGATGCACCTGAGAAAGTACAAAAATCAAGACCATGAAACAATAGTATGGAACGAAATAGTAAATATTTACTTTGATTTTGCTAAAACTGAATATCTGTACAGAAATTGTAGATAATCAAAAGAATACATGCCTAAAAAATGTATGCTTGGATTCTCCATCGAGCTTCTCTATGACAAGCTGGAACACTACAAGAGCTTTTGCTCTCTGTAAAGGCAAGGAGGGATTTGTTGCAATATTACAATTATACAGACAACCTGTGTGCTGACATGTAAGAGTTTAATTTATGTATTGATCTATTCATTCACCACACTCACCAAATGCTGGAGAGGACACTCAACCATCATTTTAACCAAAATCTGTGTCAGAACATAACCAGAACATACAGTTTTAAAGCTCTCGAAACAATATTTTAGCTCAAAAATAGACAATTCATTTATAAACTTTCATTCAGAAACTCTCGCATAATTCATGCTCTTTCATTAAAAAGGATCATGTCTCTTACCTGGGGGGCACTGTAAAAGGTCCTCAGCTCCAAAAGCTGCACTGGAAGGCTGCTATCCTGAACTCTCTCCAAGCTTTTAACATACAAGTCCTTTAGAGACAGAAACAATTACAGCTTAGCCAAGTTTGTTATAATTTTCCAAGGGGGATCTACATTTTGAATATGAAAGACGTGACCCCTTACCAATCCTTTCAATATCCATGATTCATCTTTTCTGCAAGAAAGAAAACACAAAATCAACTTACAGTTGCAAGAAAAAGTATGTGAACCCTTTGGAATTATACAGATTTCTGCACAGATAGGTCATAAAATGTGATC
>JBBPDH010000104.1:8838157-8856976 GCA_037974565.1 Clupeocharax schoutedeni
GTTGCAGGTAGTGTCCTGTTCTTACACTTTTTAAAGCATTCATTAGGATGGCCCATTGAATCCCAAAATTGGAGTCTAGGTAGGCCTCAGCCTTTCCTGAACATGTTTTTACTGCACACACAGAGGGACCACAGGGAGAGGAAATAACAGATCTATACTTACACACCAGCACAACTATTGCTAAAGCTTCTTGCCCTTTTGTAAATCGGCATTTTGATGGCAATTACCAGTGTTGAGAGTGTTCCCAATCAATATGTACAGAGTAAGGACCTTAACGTGAGGCCTGTCGTTGGATGAGAGAGACACCGTGTCTGGTAGGGATCAATACACCCCCGCATGTCTCGCATGTCTCCACTCTCAGGCATGGAAGAGTCTAGTCTCTGCTGGCCCGTGTGCTGCCTGGTTACCCCCGGTGATGGAGTCCTGTCTCTGCAGGCAACTCCCCACGGCAAGGGAGGCTGGGATGTTACATGTGAACTGGCTGTCAAAACGATTTTGTCAACCCACTCGTTCTCTAGTATTTAGAGATGCACACGCGCTGTGTTGAGGGGTACCCATGTCTTTATCGAAGTGATGGAGGGCTTTTAGCTTTTTTTCCCTTCTCCCTCCCCTCCCTTCAGTCTCCCCTTATTCATTTGAGTGCCTGCTCAAGTGTTAGAATTTGTGTTCCACCTGCCTTATATGTCTCATAGGCACAACAGTGAATGGTCGGCTAGTGTCCATTTAGCTCTGTGCCTGGCCAGTTAAATTTTGTGTAATAATGCTCTGCTCTGTTTTTGAAGAAAAACATGAAACTGAATTCATTAAGATCGTAGGTCTAATCGTTTTTTTAACCTGAAGAAAGAAAGCCAAAAGCATGTATGTAGCCCACTTTTATGTCACAAAAATGTCTGTGTAGTTCATACCGTTTTCAGTTTGGAGTGCCATGAAAGCTTCTCTGGCTCAGCTGGGTAGAGCATGGTTTGGTGGAACTTTGAGCCGATGAGAGCGGATCAGGTTCTTCTTGAGATCATAAATGTTTCAGCGTGCAAAAGACGGCAGGACTGTAGCCTCAGATCTGCTAGAGAACCCCTGCATCCTGGATATGTGTCCTTTCCTCATACCTCTCACAGTTCACAGCAGTCAGCTAAAGCGCCCTGGGAAACCAAGCAGCCCTCAGCATTTCATTTCTGCATTATTCTGGTTAAAGAGCACATGTTCCCCTTTCCCTTAGAAATCCCACTCATCTCTCAGTACAACCGTAATCTCGGATTAAACATTACGAGGCCTACAAAGGCGCGAACAAGTGAAAATCAATTGCAGAGAATCTCTGTTATAATAGCAGCTGTTAAACATTAGCCCCTGTGTTAGATTGTCTTCTCTAGTTTGACTGGGAATTATTAGGTAAAGTTGGATGTGTTGTTTGTTTTTTATATGGTTAAGATAAAACTATGTCTGATCAATCAAATATTATTTTTCAAGATAGACAGGTTTGATTGAGTTAATGATCAGGCATGCATTATGATCAATTTAATGAAAAAAGAACTTTGCTTCCAGCTCAATAACATTAGTAAAAAAACAGCTTTTGTATTAACATACACAGTTCAATCAGAAAAAAAGTCTTGGAAGTTGTTTCCTCTTGTTTTTGCTGAAAAACATGTTTTCAGATAGATCCGTTGTGCTTGATGAGCAGAGTTGTTCTGTTCATAGCTCACTGCCCATCACAGGCTTCACCAAAGCACAACAATAAAACAGCAGCACATCTGCTCCACTGCAACAAACTGAGCCTGTCCTTCAACCTGTTCCATGGCAAGGGATGTTAGAGCAACTGAGGAAATGTGTTGGTGTGATCGAGGGTTTTTTGTTTCTGCAGAGCAGGTGTGTGTTTATGAGAGAGAGATGAAGAGAGAGTGAGCTGAAGGACCTTGATGCTGAAGGCGAGAGACACATGGCCATGCAGCCCCCTGTCCAGGCATTAGTACAGGCTTCAGTAGACCTACATGCGAGCCTCAAATCATTCATTAAATCAGAACATCAAAAGGAACTTTACTTGAATGCCTTAGCATGAATTTTTTATTATGGCTGAGAATAAATCTTTTGTCATTTTTTTCACCATCACTGGTTCCTTCCACTCTCTCTTTTTCTCTCTCTCTCTCTCTCTCTCTCTCTCTCTCTCTCTCTCTTTCTCTCTCTCTCTCTCCTATTTTGATACCACTGTACGCTTGGCTTGCTAATTTGTGAAATGGATCTTATGAATTTTTCAGAGAGATTCATAGCTTCAATCGGGCTGCTTAAGTGGGCGGCTGTATCAGTGAGCAGCCTTTTTCCTCTCCCCTCAAAAATCACACACTATTTGAGGAGACAAGATTTAAGGTGACTGGAAGAGAGGAGCACTGCTTTGATGGAGGGCCTCTAAAGGTCTTTCTGTGTTAACAGCAAGAATCTTGCTATCAAATGTATCTGAAACGTGAATCTTGCAATTTCTATAGATGACAGGCCGGGGGAGGCAAGGGACCTGGTATTAGCAGAACAAATGTGTTGACTGGTTCCTAAAAGTGTTCAGGGCTTTTAATTGTGTAGCAGCCATGTTCCTCCTGCCTGCCTGTCACATCAGATCTGCTGCTGCGCAGACACGCAGATGCATGGAGTCTCTTTTGTTCAGCCTTTTCCTTAACAGGAATCCTTTTAGTGCTTTTGTGCTGTTAGATGACACATTAAAAGTTTAAAGAACAAAGTTGACATGATGTTCACCAGCATGGAATGTTTTGCAGAAAGGGTACATATCAGTAGAGAAATATTTCAGAGAATAATGACAATAGTGATTTCAAATGAAAAATTACAAAAGACAGTAATAACAATAAGTAGAGATGGGATGATACTGTTTCCTCATATCTGTGCTGTTTTTAACTGAAGCACTTAATTTAAGATACACATCATGTTCACACTCTAGGTCATCATGCACAAAATATAAATCATATTATTCTAAACCTACAAAGTTGTAAAAGATTGTGCTGAATGTTTTATACTGTTGGGATGCATCAATTTTACCTGTAAATATTCTAAACTATGTTTTTAAGGGCTGCAGAAGGAAAATAGCAATGAAAAAAATATCAGCTCTAAAATAAAAACTGAATACAGCACAGGACTGCAATACAACTTCTTAAGACTAATTAGAACTGGAACTGAAGTTTGTGGGGTTCTCTTTTTGGGGCACTCTTTTTGGTCTAAAGCAGGATTGTCTTTAAAGGTCTTGTGTAGGTGTAGGCTTAATTCCAGTCAAGCAGGAACATGGCTGCTTCATTTGGATGACTTTGTTCTTTAAACACTTGTTCATGGGAGCTGCTGCTTTTTTTGAATGAAAACTTGTGGCTACCTTGGTGGATAAGATTGGAGACCTTGGTCTATAATAAAGCACTAAAGCTCAAAAATAAGCAGTGTGAGCCACAGAGAAGCAGCCAATGCATTGAAACAAGAAGACTGAAATTCAACTCAAATAAAGGATTTAGGAATGTATGTCAGTCTGGAAAGAGAGAAAGGACAAGGTAGATTAAATTTCTTTCAAATACACTTGAATTACACATATAAATACAAATTTAGATTTTAACTGCTAAGCTCTAATTAGGTTTAAGTCATGTGACTTTGCTCGAATAAGGTTATCCAATAAAATTTTGATTTTATTTGTTAAAAATGAATGTACACATTGATTTATATTTAGACATGTACCAGTTGAATCTGAATGCATTCTAAATATGTGTGTTAATTCCAAACATTACTACATGAAGCTGGTTAAATTAGGCCGTGGGGGGAGCGTTGAGTATGCGCATCTCGGAACACACAGGTTGCCAGTTGAATACATTTTAAATATAAGTGTGTTGATTCAAAACATTACTAAATTAAAGACCTAACCTCGAAATAGGTGATTAGTGCAGCAGAATCTGAGTCAAGCTACACTGTGTGACAGCGAGCTTCCACTCAGGGTCAGTGATATGTAATGCTAAATGAAGCAGGTAAATATGTCTTTAGATGTGCGGCGACCTGGCCAATCCCTCTCTGAACGGGGTTCTGTGGGCAGGCTGCTCTGCGTGGGGGCTTCTGGCCTCGTGGTGAGGGGGCTAATGGAAAAGCTTTCAGAGTGGCAAGCTGGAGAAAACCGTCAGCTCACATTTGGCCTGTCTGCCTGCTCTGATAGCCCTCAACTGTGGTCACATCCATGGGGTCTGGTCCATTCTCCATTCAGGACAACCCCCCCCACCCACCCACCCACCCATCACCATCCCCCTAGACACATACACTCTCTTTATCTTTGAACACACACACGCATGCCCCTCGGCTCATAACGTGCTCTCCAGGTGGTGTTTCAAGAGTATGACGGGTGTCTGGGGACTTGCCGTGTTAAAGAGTCCTAAAAACAACAGCCGTTTGTGAAACAAAAGTGTATGGTCTTGTACTGAGTGTACTGCTCAGGCTCAGGCAGGACTTCCCGCAGCAGACTGAAAAAATGCTCCTCACTCCCTAGAGCCTAAGCTGAGGTGCCATGTCAAGTTGGCATGATGTGAAGAACTGACGTTACGCTCGAACACAGACATACTCCACAATCTGTAAAAGGTTCATTTCAAAGAGAGACACATTCTAGAACAAATCCAGTCTGTCTGACCGTCTGCATATTCAACATGGTGTGGCTTTAAAGGTCATTTTTCCACTGTTTTTTTAATCCAGCAAAATTCAGCCATCAAGGTATAGAAAGTTATTCAGACTGGTTTGTGAAATGGTGCATTGTAGACTATTGATTATTTTTGTAGTAGAATAAATGAAACATCAGGATTTTACCTTTCTGTGAGGTTGCTTTTGGGGGCATTAAACACTACACTGGCTCATTATTATCACAACTTCGTGAGTGTCCATGTGTGCCGTGCCCTCCCCACAGAAATGGTGTTCACTCGTCCTGTTTTCTCCAGAGTCTAACCCCCTTCTCACAAACTGTGAAAAAGCCTCTGCTAACCACATTACCTTTCACTTCCTTTTCTCCTATTCTTGCTCCTTTTCTTTCCAAATATCATGAATAATTTGTGGCTATGCCCTGCTGCCTGATGACAGCTGTGCAGTAGTCTCTCAGTCTATTTTTCAGATCAGGTAAATAATGAATAAAGCTGCACAACAAAGGAATCCTACCAGAGCCCCGCTTTGCTCACATCATCCATCTTTGGCCTGTCACAGAGTGGAAATAACCTCTGTTTACCTGCTGATGAACTTCAGAGAGTAAGAAACAAGGCCACCTTCTTACGCTAGCATGGCAGGGGAAAACAAAGCATTTTAGCTAATTTTAGAAGATTCTTTGTGTAAAAATGACTCAAAACACCTGGCAGCATCTTTCGGACTTTTATGTTCATTGTTCAACTCTAGAGAGTTGTGAAATTATACTACAAAAATTAATATAAATGTAGGATTTCTCTTAGCTGAATGACTATTTGGGATCATTTTGAGCAGATTAAATTTCCTTTCCTATGTGTGTCCATTCTTTACTAAATGGTACAGGGATTACCAAGCAAGATTAGAAAGATTTTAGCTATATAGCACATTTATTTTATAATTTGCTTTTATAAAATAAGTGCTATATAATGTAACAGTGCTGAAATATTGCTGTGCTTTCCGAAAATAAAACTACCATAAAACGACAGGAGTAAACATGAGCACTACAAAATGGGATCAAATGTAACAGAAAAAGTATGGTACAACAATAATAAACAAAGAAATAGCTTTTTATACTAACAGTATTTCATTCTAAGACTAATAGGGTTTTTTTTTTACAGGTGTCTTTTAACCGATTTTCAACAAATTTTTCTTCTGTCTGTATCCCACCACCCCATCCCCTTCAGGCACACCTCACTGCTTTTGCCTTTTCATAGTTCACAGATTTGAAGCTTGTGCTCATCATCTACCAAATGTCATTCCCTCCAGGCAGTTTAATTGCTGCTATACAGCTCTATTGTTTTTGTTACACAGTTACCTTATGCATTATACACTGTAAGAAATATACTGTGCACAGGCTGAATTGAAGTGTGTGTGAGGAGTGGACTAAATATTTTGCTGTTACTTTGCTTTGCTTTACTATTATAGGGAAATGGATTTTAAACTCCATGAAGGGTACTTCAACTGCACTTATATAGTATTATAGAGTACATTATTTTCTGTCTGTGATGCTGTTGCAGGTTGACCACACTGTGTCTGTCCAAAGAGTTACAGGTGTAGTCACCTTTAAGCATTTTTAAACCGGAAAACCTGTAGAGCCCTTGGTGGTGGGCCATCTCAGAAGCCAAAGCACAACATTAGATGCTCTCTTCATTTTTTATGTGCTACTCATATTAATAATAGATGACCTTAAACCACAGAAAAGCAGGACGCTCTGGTTCACACTGCACAATGCACTAGAATTACGAGGCATTATTAATGCTGCTAACTACTACTAAACTCAGTTCACCCTGTGTCTGTGTCTATGTGTGTGTGTGTGTGTGTGTGTGTGTGTGTGTGTGTGTGTGTGTGTGTGTGTGTATGCACGTTTGTGTGTTTGTGTGTTCAAAGAGTGTGTGTTTCTGGAGCTGTAGAATGCAGTGCTCTGATTACTCGACCACTCAAATCGATTGGGTCCATTCCCGGACTTTTCTATTCATATTTCATATGCCTGCAGGCTGTGGGGTAACGGTTTTAAAAACCTGACCAACCTGTCCAGCCTAATAGTGCACTTGAAACCTTTTTCCTTGTGAGTGAGCTACACAGGATTGGAGCAGCTGAGCCATGTACTGACCCATGTACAGACATCACAATCCCAGCTTTGCTCAGGGTCAGGGTCTGCTACTGAAGTACATGTGCTTCAGGCTTTAGATTTGTTTATTTATTACACACTTTTCCCTCTCTCTATTTTATAACCCTTTCCATGCATTTTTAACATAATTATGTAGAAACTTTCGAATGTTTTAGAATACTTCGGATTAATGTAAAAGGAAAATAAATGCTCAATGCTGCCAAGCTGAGAGGATGACATCATATTTGACAACATCATTGGACTGATTAACTTAACACACTTGGATTGTTACATTTGGCAGACGGTCTTAATTTTAGTTTTAGTCTAGTCTTTGCATCAAGCTGTCAGTTGTATTTTAGTCTCTTTTTTTAGAGATGCAATTCTATTTCACCCAGTCAATAAAGTATAAGTACTGAGTAGAATAGTCAAAACTATTTCACACTTCAAACAAGGTTATCTTATTATGTTATTGTTACCTTAAGAATCCTGTACATCCATTCCAGACACAAAAGATACTCAGATTTGAATTTACGACATTTATTTTGCCAACCAAACGTTAAAACTTAGAAGTACACACAAACACATACACACACACACACACACATACACCCCTAAATTAAATACATTTACGACATTTATTTTGCCAACCAAACATGTTAAAACTTAGAAGTACACACAAACACACACACACACGCACACACACGCACACACACATACACCCCTAAATTAAAAATAAATAAATAAATAAATAAAATAATACCACATCACTAAAAAGTGCAAATAAAATGAAAATGTGTGTGTCTAATGCCATAAAACCCACATTTGTAAAACTGGTAAAAGTCTTCAGTCTGTTGGCCTGAACTTACATGAATATTTTTTTAATTCCTTAACCAATATATTTTAATGCAGCTTAATCAGAACAATTTAGGATCATCTTTTCTTTATGTATATGGGAAAGGCTGCTTATCAAAATGCTGCGTGTTTGTGAGAGAGACTTTAATTCACAGAGCCTCTCAATGGACAAAAGTATTGGGACGTAAGGTCGAGCGTTCCGATGCTTTCTTTGTCCTCACCCTATCGAACAGGAAATAACGCCTCTGTTACATTAACCAAAGCTTTGTGAGTAAAACATAAATATAACATCCCCAAATTTTTTGGCATTTCCACATTATGTGACAATGATTCTTTTTTCAGAAGTTTGATTAGTTGAAGCAAAGTCCATTTGCTTTAACATCTAAAATCTTTTTTGCTAAACATCTACATAAAATGAACAAAAAAAACCCACATTTGAATTATTTACATGACAGTTGTTTGTGAGATTTTAAAAAATTCACAAAATTGTGACAGGTCTACTTGGAAGAGTCAAAATAATAGTTCCACATTTTAAAATACTATCAAAATACTCTGATACTCACAAAGAGACTACGGGACTGTTGCTTACGGACAATGGGGCCCAATTCAGTTGTGCCATTCAGGAGGCGTTCTTTATACACTTCTTCTTTCAGTTGTAGGCTGCTTACAGACAGTACTGCTACTTGTCTAGTGCTTTTCTAGTTTCCTACACTGTTTTTCGAATTTTAAGCATACCTGCTTGAAAATTCAGTGTCATTGTCACTAAAAGTGATTTATGGGCTTATAAGCTCATGGGATAATGTATTATAAGTGACTTTATTTGAAGCTTCATGTATTATAGGTGAGCCCTCCTGGCTGCAGCTCCTTTGCTTTAGGCCTGCTGGGAGGACAGGGCTCTGAATTCTGCTCTTCTGAGGTTTAAAATATTCAATATTTTTACAGTTTTGAATGCAGAAAGAAACAGGTGCATTAAAGCAGTGTCAGTGATTTCATTCAGGGTGAGGAAACAAGAGTTCATGTTTCTCACTGCAGATTCCTACAGGAAAAGAGTCTATTTATTAAACACATCCAGCATTATATCTTAATAAAGTCTGCAACAAGGTAACATTTTAATTACATTACCAGCAAACTTCAGTAAGGACAGCAAAACAAACACATCTTATAATGGTCAGGTGTGAAGCTTTCAAAGGACGGGGAGTATCGGTCAAAAAAACGAACTTAAACAGTTACATTACGTCATATAGCCGGCACTCATCAGAGATTAAGTAGTCTGCATCTGTTCGCGCCTGTAAAGCTAGACTCAAATCAACTTCTTCTTTTAATCACGTTATGGCTAGCTAAGTTACGCAACTTAACAAATCTTGTCAAAAATAATAAAACCTGTTTAGTTGCAGTTGGTTGCTATGACATTGTGAGGTGGTTGTTTTGTTGTTGTTAAGGTTTTCCAGATGGTTGCAAGGTTGTTACTAGGCAGTAGCTATGTAATCTCAGGTGGATGCATAGGGGTTGCTTACCTAGTGAAAGTGACCCTTTGTCATACGTGAACACACCACAGCACACAGTGTGAACAGCACGAAATTTAACCTCTGCATTTAACCAATTCATCAAGTGAAGCAGCCAGGAACACAGTGTGAGCAGGGGAGCAGTGTGTGGGGACGGTACCTTGCTCAGGGTACCTCAAAGGTGCCTAGCGGTCTTGGGGACCCGGACTTTCTGGTCGCAGGGCGAATGCCCTAACCACTGGGCTACCAGCTACTTTGTGAAATGCCCTGTAAACTACATCCCTCGCTACTGCCTCCCGTCCATGTTCATTAGAACATAGTTTTAGAGTTTTAGAAACGCAAGATACAACAAAACAAAAACGACCACTATCTACACTTGTGCTTTTTAGGAGTACAATCATTGGACGACAAGCATTAAACTCTCTCCTCTCTGCCACCTTAATTCTGTATTGCTGTGCTTTTCCCTTCGTGACCCCTCAGTTCTTTTTATCAGCCTCCTGTGTCTCTCTGTTTTCCAGTTTTTTTATTTTATCTTATCATTTGAGTTTGCATTATTATTATTTGAATTATAGAAATGTGTGACACGAATAGTGATTAGTAATTATTTTAGGTTTGTGTTGTTAAATTGAGCCTGTAGGTTCCACTGTAATTATTAAAGGACCTGCATATCTGTGGTAAGTAATCCTACGTTGCTTGAATAGATCAGATTGGTCTGTTTTCTTTGTTCTGCACCAGAACACAATACTAATTCTGTCCTGGGTTCAGTGGGTAGTACCTGCTCCTCCCCTCTCATTTCTTTCTTTTTTTCCTTAGTCTCATCATCCCCTTTTTATTCACTTTTCAAAGATGAGCTCTGACTGATGCCACCTTTTCATTTCTATCTATGAGTGAAGAAAGTCAACAGAGGAATCGGTTTTGTTTATATGCACATTTTACCAGCCACCACATAACCTTGCAATGAAAATAAAAAACATATATTGTCAGATCATTTAACATGTATTTCAGTCCTGTACACGTACTAAACTGAGACAGATGGTTTAACATGGTGTAATTTTTAACACCATGATTTTATATTTTATATGCTGAGTTATTATTGCACAATGCACGTTAACATTCCATTTGCACAATGTACATAAATGCCCAGATTTTAATTTTAGATTTTGATTTTAATCTTAATTTTAACGTAGCATGTACTTATTGTTTTTTAATTTTGCACAGTCAGTAATAGGAGCGGTTCAGGATACATTTCATTGTGTGTTGTACTTGTATGACTGCATGTGACAAATAAAGTATCTTGAATCTTGAATCTTGAATCTTGAATTTTATTGGTGAAGAACAGATCTGAACTTTTGGCAGTCCTTTAGGAAAGGTCCCTGTTTACCTATATGAGACTTCAGCTGCTGTTAATATCAAAAAGTTCCACTATATAAGACACTATATGGACAAAACTTTTGGGACACCTGACTTTTACACCAACAAAGGAATTAATGAGCTCTGACTGATGCCACCTTTTCATTTCTATGAGTGAAGAAAGTCAAACAGTTTTTTTGTGATTTACATTAATGCCCGAGGACGTTTTGAACTCTTTAGCCATCGTTGACCTCGCTCTGTGACTTTTTGAGGTCTTTTTTTGAGGTCCCTTACAGCTGACTGTGGAAATTCCAACAGAAATGAAATCTCACAAATACTGTTATTGCAAAGGTGGCATTCTATCACAATGTCACGCTTAAAGCCACTGAGTTCTTCAAAATGTCCATTTTTGATTCATAAATATTTGTGAAAGGAGACTGCGTGCCTAACTGTGTCCCAATACTTTTGTCCATAGAGTGTGAAAACTGAAGCGATAACTGTGATCAGATGAGAAAGTGACTTATCTTAACATTGCACGTCTTATCTGCACCAAAGTAGTGTTTTACTTCATTATTTCAGAACTTTTATTAACATGTTTTAAACCATTCGGGTGGTTTCCTGCATTCAGAACCGATACAGGATCCGATATTCCTTCAGATCTTCAGTGAAAATAAGTGACCACAGTGGCGGATGCAGCCATGACACTGCCCTGTTGTTCAATACTCTCTGCACCTCCCCACAATCTGACACCAATTTCTTATCTGTTCGTCTTTCTCAAACTCATCTCAGCGGCATTTATTCTTTTGATTGGCTCGACAAAATGAGTGAGTTATGCCATGTTTCATCGCTTCTTTCAGGGTTCCTTGTGACCCACCCAGCAGAACACCCACCTCGGTTCTGCTAAGAATATATAGCATGCATTTATTACTATTGTTTTTTTTATGTCTGGCTCTGGTC
Source organism: Clupeocharax schoutedeni (assembly GCA_037974565.1). Lineage (NCBI taxonomy): Eukaryota > Metazoa > Chordata > Actinopteri > Characiformes > Alestidae > Clupeocharax > Clupeocharax schoutedeni. Next base: position 8,849,594 of record JBBPDH010000104.1, read on the forward strand.
TCTGGAGGAAAGAGAACTGACTTTTTCTAAAACGCAAAGCAAAATCAACTAAAATACAGAATAAAAAGCAATTCAGGAAAAAAGACAAAAAGCAACAAAGAATAAACGGAAAGGCAAAACGCAATTCAGTTAAAAAAAACACAAAAGCTAATACGGGATCAACTAAATTACAGGATACAGAGTACACAATACAAATACGGCATACACCAAAACAGACAAAAGGGTGTGCAGGAGAGAATAAAAAAGCAGTTCAGTATAAATAAAACGCTTGGTGTTTAGAGGGGTTTACTCAGATTGAGACAAATCTCTCATCTCCGTTCTCCTCTGTTTCCCTGGTCTACCTGTATGCTTTGAACACTGTGCCTTTTATTTCCGATTAACAGGTGAGATGCTCGAGTGTTTGGGTTATAAATAAAAGGGCCGGGCCTCATTGCTGTCATCCTATCGCAGCTTCTCTAGGTGGTCTCCACCTCACAGCTGTCGCGCGCGCACCTCCAGATCCAGGCTGTTCCCCCAGCGTCGGACCGGCTGACCTGCAGCTGATGAAACGGAGTAGAGCTGAACAGAGCGTGTATTGTGTGCCGTGGCTGGTCGGTGGCTGATGAGGAGCAGAGAGAGAAGACACGTTAACATGTTTTAAACCGCTCGAGTGGTCTCCTGCATTCAGAACCGATACAGGATCCGATATCCCTTTAGATCTTCAGACCAGGGACTCACAGGGCATTTCAGCTTTTGAAAGACACGAGCTCAGCCTGCAGCACTGAGAGAAACAGCTGTTCGATAAGGGTTACGAAGGACCATTAGTGTGACAGAAAACGTACGCAAGAAAGCCCTTTAAGTTCAGATTTGTTTTAGATTTACATCCAAAATAAAGCAGTTCTGTTCTGACTGAGATCTGGGACTGAAACAGTGGGACTGTGTGACGTGCTCTCTGCTCGTTTCTTCATGCTTCATCTGCTGAACAAGGATTTTCCTCAGAGCGTGAAAATGGAGCAGCAGAAAACACACTGAACCTGATTTTACAGTCAGACTCAGACGGGCTGGGTTAACTTTCAGTAAACTATTAAGTGGAACAAACAACAGCAGCACTACTACTATGAATATTATTAATAATAATTATAATAATAACAATAATAATAACCAATAACAACAACACTACTGCTACTACTACTACTAATAATAATAAATAACACCACTACTACTACTACTATTACTATTACTACTACTAATAATGATGATGATCATGGTGAAAATAATTATAAACAACAACAACAACAACAACAACAACAATAATAATAATAATAATTTTATGCGCAATGAATGTAAATGTAAATGTTATCTGATGATGAAATGTATCAAATTTAATATCGGCATACAGTTAAATAAGAGTACAATGGAAACTGATTTCAAAATCACTGCGCGCAGCACAGTTTTGTTTGTATAGAAAAAAACGCGTTTAAGAGCAAATTATGTATTCGCGTGATCCGCACCGGCGCAGTATTTTACAAATGACAAGTACAAATCAGTTCAAATCCGCGCCTCCATAGGTCTGTTTTAATTCTCGTTTTTCATGTTTCAGACTTTACAATACTGTATGAAATAATAAAAATAATCACTTCTGAGACAGTGTTTTATTTCTGAAAAGAACCCTGCATCTTCTCACTGCTGTTTTTCCTCTCCCTTTCTTTGCTCTTTAATGTTGATATAGACAGAACAGCCCCTCGGTGTGAGACACACACACACTGATCTCTCTACTATCTGTGCTGCAATTAAACATTTAAGTGGTGGTTTGGAGCCCAAAGCGTGAGACGGCGATTATAATGTGTTTTATTAGTATTAAAGATTAAATACAGCCAATGTAGGCGATTATTCGCCTGTTTTTCAAAGTGTTACACCTGTGTTTCTTTGTGTTACACCTGTTTCCACTGTATTACACCTGTGTTACAGCTGTGTTTTACTGCATTACACCTGTTTCACTGTATTATACCTGTGTGTTGCTGTATAACACCTGTGTTCTACTATACTAATCTTCTTTTTTACAAATATTTGTTTATATTTCGACACGTAATTTTTGTACACTGAATACACATGTAGAAAAATAAACCGTTGTCTTTGCAGACTTTTTTGTTTATTTGTTCTTTCCTTCTTTCATTTTGTTTTTATTTTTTATTTCTTTTTCTTTCTTCTTTCCGTTCTTTCTTTCTTTCCTTCCTTCCTTCCTTCCTTCCACTTTTTTATTTATTTTCTTTCTTACTTTCTATTCTGCCTATTTTTCTGATATTGTTTATATTTGTATTGTATTGTATCATAACAACACGTTTTTTTTTAAAAAACTGATATAAAACAATGGTGTTGACTTTCGTTTTTATTTAAACCACGTTCACAAATAAATAGCGTTTATACTGTTTCAAACAAATATTTATATCCATTTAACATATTTACACTGCAGATCACCGTAGATTAGACTTCATAAAAAAGAAAAAAAAAACAGATTGTTGTGCAAATTTGAATTAAAAATAAAAAAGAAAGCACACATAACTCCCACGGAGTTGTTGACGGAGTGGGTGGGGAGTGTTGGAGCGGTTGAGTTTTCTGTGATTCCCCAAACAGAAAATCACGCAGGTTTGCGCCGCGGCTATTTTGCCAGCACTGATCTGCGCTGCGCTGATTTTCTGCGCCTCAGCTGATCTGTGCACCTGATACCACCCTCCACCAGCGCTGTATTTTGGGGATAATATTTTGGGTTCAGACTTACAGGGTTGCAAGACACACACACACATGCAGGCACGCACGCACACGGTCCGCTTTTAAAGCACGCACCGGTGAACCGGTTCAGCACTGACCCTTATTACTTTAAATGATCTGGACCTCGACTGCTTTGATTCATCCAAACACCTGCAGAAACACTGTAGGTTCCACCAAGGAGCTCAAAGCACACGCGTTTGTTTATTTTTACAAATATTATTAAATAGCTTATTTTAATGTTGCTGCTTTCTAGCACATATTTATTAGAAAGATCAAGACCGATTAGCATTCAGTCACCGCCAGACCTGCTGGCCTGCTGCTGACTCTTATGCACAAGCACGTGAACAGATTTCTAAACTGTAAAAACTGAGAAAACATCTGTAGCCTGCAGTAAACTGTCCATCTGTGATCAGTGTTTGGTGAAGTTTTCACCTATATTCACAGAAGCCCCGCCACTGAGCTCAGACTGGCTTGTAGTACGATGGGGCGGGGCTGGTCGGATTACGATTGGCAGAAGACGACGTTGCAGATGGAGGGGTCTCTGTTGCCCCTCACTTGAGGCCGTGCTGGGTCTCCTTGTGCCTCCTCAGGTCCACTTTCCTCTGGAAGCCCTTCCCGCACAGCTCGCAGGCAAACGGCTTAAAGCCCGTGTGTTTTCGGCTGTGCGTTATCAGATTGGAACTCTGACTGAACGCTTTCCCACACACCTGACACTTGTGAGGCTTCTCTCCTATGAAACAAAAACAAAAGAAAGAACCCAAAGGTCAGCTCGAGCCGCGTGGTAATCTTTACGCCCACTTCACTCTCATAATATTAACAGCAGTAATAAGTATGCAGTAGCATATACAGTAGTTCCACTAAACAGGTGAACGAAAAATAAACACTGCTGTGAAGCGTCATTCATGGTATACATTAATACACCTGCACGATTCTCCTCCGCTTTCTTTAAATATCAGCGCTTCTATTGTGCTTTAAATGTTCCATTATTGATTTTTTATGTATTCTTTCATTTCTTCTTCTTTTGTTTGATTTAATTCTATTTTATCTTTATTATATTCCCATAAAGCACATGAAAATACATTATTTATAATCACATATATATAAATATATAATACATGTAATGCATATATGTGATTAAAATAAGGGTCCTTAAGGGCCTTTCAAACAAGGGACGGTTGAAGCTATGTTACCTGTGTGGATAAATGTATGCTTCTTCATGTCAGATTTCTGGTGGAATCTCTTGCCGCAGTACTGGCACGGGTAAGGCCGTGTGTCCGAGTGGATCAGAAGGTGTGTGGACAGGGTGGAGGAGCGTTTGAAGCTTTTCCCACAGATTTTGCAGTCGAAGCTCCTCTCCTGTGTGATGAGAGATGCACAACTCAGTCAATCAGATCGTTTAAAGCTGATTCTTCAAAACACTGTTTGCCAGTCACTCCTGCATGAATCCGAGTCATTTCCTAGAATTGGTGTGATCTGTAGCCCATGGCCCCTGAGATGGATCCACAGGGCCACAAGATCAGGCCAAATCAAGGAGATAAAAATTTTACAACCCAGACACAGCCCTACTTTCCAGTGGGTTTCAGTTCTACCGCAGATGTTCTACACACTTGATGCAGCCAATAAATATCAGATCAAGATGACTGGGTCGGGTGTGGATGATTAAGGTTAGAGAGTATTGGATCTCCTTTGTGAGATCAATGTGTTGTGAAGAGCTTTCAAAGAACTTTGTTGGGCCTGTACCTGTGAGTGAACAGCTCTGTGCTGTTCCAAGCTGACCGCATGGCCGAAGGTTTTCCCACAGATGTCACAGGCAAAGGGTCTTGTGCCACTATGTGACCTCCGTACGTGCACCTCTAGGCCGTGGGGTGTGGAGAACACCTGCAGTGCAGAAAACAATGACAAAAAATGAAAAATATAGAATGAATATCAATAAACAATAACAAATTTAACCTATACTTCAGTAATGAAACATGGAGGCAGTCAATGCTGAGACACTAATAAATAAATAAACCTAAATAAACACAAACTAAAGCACAAAACACAAACTGAACACACACAATGTCCAATAAGCTGCTATGCAACACTTAACTCTTATTTGTATTAAGCATGTTAACACAATTAAACAGGTGGAGGTGGACAACAGGTGGAATTAGCCTACAGCTTTTCATTCTGCAGGAGATAACATGAGCACTGAGAAATGCATCCTCGTACCTTGCTGCACTTGATGCATTTGTAAGCTCCGTTCAGAATAAGGCGACTGCACAGCCCCGCTGTGTCATTCTTTATCTCAGGTCCATTTCCATGAATGTTCCTGTCCACATAACGGCCAGGGACACTGGTCCTTTCAAACAGATTTGTGGTAGACTCATAATGGCCAAAAACACCATTCCCAGGTCCTCTCTCACTGAAGAGAGGGGGTTCTGCCACTCGCTCGGAGTAAAAACTCCGCTCTGGGTCCAGCTGGTGATGATGGTGATGGCTGAAGTTCCATGGGTAAGAGCCAAAGGGGACGGCAAATGGTCGTGTCTCATCCACGCATGGAGAAAAGGATTTTTCAGAGTCTGCTGAGGAGGAAAACAAAAGAAAAAAAGCACAGAGTCAGCATTGCCTTGCAAATTTGCAAAGACAGCAGTCTGCTGCAGGCTATACCTGTCTTGTTGGTTTTCTTGTGTTTTGAGCTGTCAAACTGTAATCACCCCCTGCTTGGTTTACACCCGCACAGATAAAGAACAGATTGTGGTTTTATTGCCTTTTACTTGTGTCACTAACCACATGACCTCAACAGCAGGTCAGATTTGCTTATTTTCAACAATCTTTTCTTTCTTTTCAGGAATTTGTTAGATTCTCAAGTGCAGAGTTACCACTGGAGATAGCATGATCTCAAAATATGAAACCAGTCAAAGTGCTGATTTAAAAAAAATCCTATTTTATAGTGGTGTTATAGCTTTGACTTCCCTTTCATTCAAATGTGTACTTTGGTTCCTCCTGGATTAACTACAACCCAAAAATAGTTCTTCAGAAGTTCTTTAGTAAAGACCATGGTTCTTTTTAGAAGAACATTTAACAAACCAGTTGATGCACAAATTATTCTTAGCTAGGTTAAATTGCTCTTTTCTGTTGTGTAGTTTTTTTCTTCATGAAAGGCAGTGGTTAAATCATTTGAACATTTGAATAGTTCCTTGTTTGGTTAAATAGTTCTTCGCAAATGATTCCTTAAAGAACTGTTGTAATAAATATATTTATATAGCACCAAAAAGGGTTCCAGAATTGTTCACAACACTAAACTAGATATAGTACACCATAGACCTTATTTTTCCGAGGTTGTTTTGCTGAACACAGTTATTGTTTATTTGGTAAATATAGTGAAGTAGTACATTTTATTAACGAAATGAAAGAAATTGGTCAAACACTATAAGGTAAACCTGCTAAAATGAGGAGACCCCTCAGCCTACCTGGTGATGCTGAAGGTGAGGGGGGACGCCAGTAGTCCTCATAATCCGAGGAGCGGTCACAGACACTTCCCCCACAGCTGAGAGGAGGAGACCTGGAGCACAGGTCAGCCGCGTCCGGGGAAAAGGCTACAGCAGGCTCTGACTGCCCATCCGGACAGCAATCCGGCTCCTCAGCAAGCTTATTGTCTGTTAGTGTGTGAACATACAAGGTTAAAGCCGAGTGTGAGGGTGAAGGTGCTTTCTTATTGCATCAAGAAAATACGTTTAATAAAAGTCTTAAAAAAGCACAAGTATAAAACTGTCTACACAGTGTTTTAAAAAGGGTGAAAAAGGCTGAAATATTTTGGATAAAAGTGTACAATATAGTCTCTTAAAAAGTGTGAACAAAAGGTTTATCACTAAGAATGTTTGTAAAATGATCAATTAGATTAACACAACATTGGATGTAAAAGGATATGCCTCTTTTTTTCAAGATCAAGTATTATGTTTTTGTATTTTGTTTTTGCACTATTTACTATAAACAATATGTATGGAATATACTTTTACTTTCTTTTTGGTATTTTGTATCTGAAAATATAGCAAAGAAATATAATTTCTAAAAACAGTCAATTATATATATGTATATAATTTTAGGAAATAAGATCTACAGTTTCCAAAAAATTTTCAACACACATTTAAAGAAACTCACGTAACTAAGTTACTTGTCTACAGTATTTATACCAAGCATTTGTGTACATAGCATACATCATTTTCACATTGAGGTTTGGTTTTACCGATTTTTATCGGACCATTATTTATAACTATCTTTATATTGTTCTTGTCTCTGTCTCTGTGCGCCTGTGCAGTCAAAACATAAGCAATTTTCTCCGGTATCAATAAAGTTTTCTGATTCCGATCCAAAGAATTCGACAAATATCGAAAAGTACAAGCATTTCTATTTATCTATTTATATCGATTTATCTAAATATCGATTTAAAATAGAATAGAACAATGATAAAAACTGCAGTATTATACAATGACAAATGTAATTAAAATATAGATCAGTAAATCTAAAATATTTATATGGAAAAAACACAAGGCTCACAAACAACAAGATACTAACTGTAATTTGTGTGTGTGTGTGTGTGTGTGTGTGTGTGTGTGTGTGTGTGTGTGTGTGTGTATATATATGATACATCCCTCAGCT
>JBBPDH010000104.1:8861168-8889293 GCA_037974565.1 Clupeocharax schoutedeni
TGTGTGTGTGTGTGTGTGTGTGTGTGTGTGTGTGTGTGTGTGTGTGTGTGTGTGTGTGTGTGTGTGTGTGTGGCTACAGATGAAATGAAAATCCTAATAAGGAGAAGAAACACAGTGTGAAGGAGAAGTAGAATGTGCAGAAATAAAGAAATAGAAGGAATAGGGTGTGAATCCTTCATAGTGTATAATGAGTTGTGTGGTGTGTGTGGTCGTACCTGTGCAGATGTGCGCTATGAGCGCCTCCAGTCTGCTGTACTCCTCCTCCGCGCTGCGTGGTGCGTGGTAGCTGTGCGCTTTTTTACTCTTCACCAGGAACGAGCGAGGCATGCTGTCTACTGGTACACACAATCTCTCTCTCTCTCTGTGTATATCACTCAGTGTTGCTCTCTCTCTCAGTGTCTGTCTCTCACTCTCCACAGCTTTCTCTCTCTCTCTCGCTCTCTCTGCTGAACTGAAGGCCGTTCGGCCGCTCCTCTATTAAATGCTGTGGGTTTTCTCAAGGCGCATGCGCCGCAGCCCGACCGCCTGCCAGGTGTTTTTTTCTGTCCCCTCACGCACAGGTGCTCAAAAGGAACTGCCCCCCAGAGCTGCTGCCCCCAGAGCTGCTGCCCCCAGTGGGTGTCCGGAGGGGGCAGGAGGGGCGATAACGCGTTTTATCTGCTGCAGCACGAGCACAGGAAGTGCGAGACGATCACGCTGAACGAGGAGCTGTTTGACAGAGAGAGATAGAGAGAGGAGAAAAGTGTAAATTGCCGTTTTAAGCTTAATATGTTAATAAAGAACAAATAGTAAGAGCAGGTGAACTGAAGCTGATAAAAGAGTATAGCACCGAGTTCAGCATCATTCTGACTGTGTGAGACTAAGCTGCTGAAACCCTGAATAAAACTGAGTGAATTAACACTTTCATCCGTTTCGCTTCACGTTGGATTGGCCAATTGGCTATTTTCAAATTCCTTCATGTGCATATTTCGTTTTTGAGCGTTTCTAAAAACAGATGAAGTTCATTTTCCGCACTCTCTCACGAGTTTCCCCCTCTTTAGAGTACAGGCAGTGTAAATGCCTCCGGGCTGACGGTCCGGCTGTGTGGCTTAAGTACGATTTTACATGTAGGCTACATAGATTTGCTTACAACGAAGAAACAATTAGCTCACATTTGAAAATAGAAAGATAAAAACACGCAATACGTTCATGCAGGATATATGACGATATATTACGGCAGGATATATATATATATAATACATATGGAATTTTTTAGGTGTGTGTGTGTGTGTGTCAAGTAGCACACACTTTTCGTCATTTCCTGCTTGCTCAATTTGTAGCCTATTTATTTAGATTTGTTTATTTGTTTATGCATTTTGTTATTTGTTTGCTTGATTATTTGTTTATTTGATTGATTGTTTGTTTGTTTGCTTGTTTATGGTTATTCGGGTGTGTTTGATTGTTTGCTGGTCTATTGATGTGTCTTAATGATCACTGAATTGAAATAAATGGTCCTTTGTGTTCACACCGCCGTGTCGAACAGAGTGGTCTTGTTCTCCGGCTCTGAGCCGCCGACCCCCGACACCTGCTGCACGAGTGCGTCCAGCACTGCAGATCCTCACCTACCGCCCGCTCGTGACAGTGACAGGTGAGAGGCAGCGACCAGCAAACAAACAATTGTTAAAAACGTCATTTCGTTTTAATGATCTCATTTTATTATAGTTATAGATTAATGATAAATACGTTCAGTCAATTTTAGTTAATGTGACTAAACTGAACTAAACTAAATTGATTTAATAGAGAACAGATCTAAGATGCAAATCTGCAAATAGTTCTGGCAAAAGTGGAAAAAAGAAAAAAGTAACTCTGTAAGCCTGCTGCGCCCAAATCTTACTGAGCAAAGCTGATCATCTTTACATTTTTTTGCATTTGACAAATGTTATTATAGAAGCAGACAATAACACACTTCCAATGAAAACAATCTCAGGTTTAGAAGACAATTGTTTAACTCAGAGGAAGAATTAATGTATTTATTAATATAATTCTCTGATAAATATGTACTGAGCTAATGCATATATGCACATAAATCCATACTGAAAGACAACATTGTGTTGCTGATTTTTTATCAGTACTGTTCAGCACTTGTGAACGAACCTGTGACCACTTGGTCTGGAGGCAAGTATCCTACCCACTGAGCTACCTCCACCTGCTACACGGTCAATGTTCCTGGTATACTTTACTATAAAGGTGTAATCGACGTATTTCAGAAACAAATATACATTTAGTTTGAATGTGTGTGTTCAGAATGGACATTTGTAGCATTCATTCAACATTAATTAATGTTTTGGAAGTAATAAAAAAACTTTTTTCCCTGTGAGTTACAGTCACAGTGTATTTTCATCATAGTTTTGTTAAAAACTAATAAAAAATGAAGATCTATCAGCCTGTCCTGCTCCTGAAGTCCCTTCTGTCCTGCAAAGCCCATCACACCTGATCCATCATCAGGTCATTACAGAGCCTGGGGATAAATTGGGTGCATAAGAGCAGCAAAAGACACTGAAACACTGCCAGAGGCTGAAATATGCAGGTCTTCAAGGGCAGGATAAGAATCCACATTGCCACAGACCAGCTCCTTTTATCATAATCACCATACAGTGAGCTGAGCTTGATCTGTTTGATGGAGCTGATAATGCGAGCTGTCAGGGCAGACGTCGCATCTGAAATGTCTGCATGAAGCAATCGCAGGAAATCAAAGGTCAATGTGCCCTCCGGTGATTAGAGCCACTGGCCCCAGGGATCCCCAGGCCTCCACTGATAGAGGCCCCATCAAACATTCCGTTTCACAGCCCTTTAAGCAAATTACACGAAAGCAGCAATTAACCACTTCAATTCATTAGCAAGGAAATGAGCCCATTGTCTGTGCCGTTTGGAAGTAGGATGTTCATTAACATTTTGAATTGCATGTGTTTGCAGCTCTGTTAATTTTATTTGTTTATCTGTGTATCCAGCCTAAAGTGTTCCCCTTTTAGTTCAAGTGAATGTGTGAAGACAATTATGTATTTTAAAAGCGGAATTTATCAAACAATTGAGTTGAATCCAACAGCCTAGATGTATAAAGCAGTCCCTTCAAATAGAAATCAGGTCTCAAATCCCTCCATTTAGTCCTGAAGAGAAAACAAGAGCGCTCACCTCTTAGCTAGTTAGAACATGCACACACAAACACACACACACACACACACACATGTGTATGGCACACAAGTTTACAATATCGCCTCAAGGTAATATAAAAATATATGTAAAATGACATTTCCTGCACATTTCCTGCACATATACTTGTTCTTTTCAATAGACAAAAACTCAAAAACTGTAGATACTGAAGATCAAATCAGTACATTTATGGATTTGTGTCCATCAGAATAAAGAGTGATGCTATCCTGAGCAGAGAGCACAGGCTCAACAAGTCTCACTAAGGCATCTTAAGAAGGCATAGAAGTTAATCAAGCAGAACTTGTCTCGGGGCAGCAGAGCTGAATGGCGTGATTTGCTGGCATCAAAGCTCTGATTGAAAGATGATCAGATTTTTTAGGCTGTGCACCCACACTTTCCAAAATCTTCCCAAACACAAAGAGGACTCACCTGATCTCCTCAAGGCTCCTGCATTCAGTCTGGATCAGCCTCTACTCGGTAGCTGCGGTGTGTACATCTGAGTTGTGAGAGATCACTTCCTGCAGATGTTCTTTATAACACGTCTCATTAGCAAGGTTGAGCCTAGTGCAGGAAGGGCTCTGCTGGAGTTGGCGAACTGCGCACAGCCCTCTAACAACCTGGAGAACATGGGGTGAAGATAAAAACTACAGCGTACAGAGCATCACCACACTAGAACACCAGCAGTGAGAAAAACAATGAATTAAAATTCCTTTACGAATAGGAATAGTAGATCATTTCCACAAAAAAAAATATTGCAACCATCAGATTTTGGACCATCATATTACATTTTAAAGTTGTTGATGTAATAATCAATTATTTGCAATTTATATATGTTTGAATGAAGTAGGGACATCACTTTTATTTATTATATTAATATTTGAGCAATTTAGTGATTGTAATCATTATACAGGCATTATACACTAACAGTAAACATTTAATTTAACTTGATATACATAAAGTACGTATCTTACAGACAAAAAACGAGATCTGTGAACTTCCTTGCTTTTAATTCATAATGCGCCCTCTTGTGAAGACCATTCAGACTGTTGAGCACAGCTTTATAGAGACATGCAGATTCCCTGCTTATCTTTCAAAATGCAAACTAGTCACTTGGCAGGATTATTTATTTATTTATTTAGCTGAGGATGTCAGTTTTATTCATTCATTTATTTTCTGTAACCTCTTAATCCCTACTATGGTTGTGTGTGCCCAGAGCCTATAACGTGTGTAAGGCAGGGACTCACCCTGGGCGGGATTTGGCAGGACTCATATACATACACCACTCATGCACACACTCACATCCATGGTCAACTTGGAATCAATTGTTTTTAAATCAAGTAATCATGTCATTTCTAAGATCAAGGAAATTAATTTATTAAATTTAAAAAATAATTGGAAAATCAGCAGTCATGACCAAGAAATATCTCCGGGAACATTCAGTTTAGGTTCAGTTGAACTGTGTTTTTGAGAAACCATGATTACTAACCACAAAAAAACTGAGACTCATTTAAACCAAAAGTGAGACTTCCAGATACATATACTTATCTAGGTTTACACATAGATTATTATATTACTAGATTATTTGTATAGTGTACTGCTGTGTGGCATAGTTTTTTATTCTATTGTTTCTTACCGTTGTACTATCCACTTTCTGCCGTGCCACTGCAAATCTTCCACTTTTATCTTAAGCATAATCAGCATAAAGATCTTTAGTCAGGCTCAATATTTCAGCTTTCTTATTTGGGTTTGTTTACTATTCTATGGTAGTGAGAACACAAAAAGACGAAGAATTTGTCAAACAGTATTTTTTTATTGTTAATTGATAAGTCTCATCTATTACCATCATACAGACAGCCTACACTTAGTGTTAATGCTCCGTCATAAGCACTTCTACGTCATAACCCAACTAGCCTTAGCAGAGAAAGTTCCTTCCCTTCAAAGAACCTATGCTGATCCTTCCAGTGTCAGAGGTTTTAACTACTGGACTCTGACGCAAGTTTTTGAATGACTCTGGTGCATCTGGAACATTATTCATTTCATTATCTTCATTTTAGCAGGTGGACTGGCTATTCTGGTAGCAGCGCACACTGGCTTCCTGTTCTGAATGTGTGTCTGCCACTTTTTGGTTTGATCTGTAAATAAGGTGAAGGCCAAATGTCACTCTACACTTGAAGTAATCAGTCTTGCTTTCACAAGGCACCTTCCTTGTATCTACAGTCAGAGCACTACATTCAGAGCCTAGAGAATTACACAGCCATCAACATGGCATTTTTCAGTTACTGCAAAGTCCCTTGACTGTCATACAAGGATCCAAAAGCATTTAAACAGTAAAATTGGCTTTTTTTTGGTTGTTGTTCTTTTCCAAAACTTTGGATTTGAATGAGTCCATTTATAGAGTAAAATGCAGGCCACTGACATTCATCACATGGAAAAAACAGCCTATTTTGTAGATGCTGCACATTAATATGGGGGAACCAAACGTATCTGGACAAAACTGATTATTGAGATCAGTGCCAGCAGATTCATCATTATTTAGCATGGATCATGGATCATGGATCTGCGGGATTGTAGTCTTCACTGCAGGGTCGGTTCATAATCCTGTTGATCTGACAGCATATAGTGACAAGGCTTTACGTGTCAAATACAGCAGGCCATTAAAGGGCTGAAAGAAATATTAAAATAAGACGTGCCAAAATTAACTGTTTATTCCACCACTAAAAAGAAACCATTGAGTGTAGGCAGAAGTGTCAAAAGCCACGCAGGAAACCCCGCTTGCAGAGCCTTAGCTGGCACCACATACTTTTGAAAGCATTGTCAAATCTCAAGAGCAGCAAGGCCTGGTTGCAGCTCGAAAGAGACGCAGAAGATTGATTTGCACAAAAATGGTACACTTCAGAATTTATAAGGCAAAGATTCCTGGACTGATGGACCAAGAACAAACCACCCATTTAAGAACTGACAGGAAGTGGTTCACATTTTTACCAATGTGACCCAACCTTCAGGATAATACAGGACAACTGAATATTAAAATACTCGTTAAATTTTGTCCAAAAACGTTAGGTGGTCTGAAGTGGAGCCATATATACGAACCATGCTGAATGTTTTGAGTCTGTTCTTTATCCTCACAGACACTGGAAATCCAAAGCATTGGAATAGAGCAAAAACAACAAACAGCAGCAACAGAAAAAGTAAAACACTTTTGGAGCTGTCTGTATGTTTTGTGCAAATATGCAACAAATGTGTTGAACATGACAAATAACAGAGAAATACTCCTATTATGGTTTCACAGAGTCTCCTAATTGAGTTGTATTTGTGTCATGATAAGTCTTGAATGCTTGTTTCAGGGGAATAAAGAAAAAAATAATAAAAACAGAAAAAGGAAAAAGTACAGCAAGACAGAGAATCTATTCTATGTAATGTTCCAGTTGATGACATCTCTGTAAAAATTTGAAACATGCTCTTTTCAAACATGCTAAAAGTGGTAACTTCTAGGCGGCAGAACAACTGTATGACATTTTCACAACAATGTCCATGTCAGAAATTAAAGAGACGGTTACAGTACAGAAAACACAGGGGTGTGCGTTGTGTTGCATCAAATTATCTCCCAAAACATGGTCATCATGTCCCTTTCAACTGAATCATATACTGTACATTGAGGATATGAAATACATTAGATACAATTCAAGTCATAATGGAGATGGAAAAAAAAAAGTCAAATAACATGTACATATATACATGGATGTGGAATCAGGCCTCTTTCACAGAAATCAAAAGATCAACAGAGGTACTGCATGCCAACATCTAAAAAGGCTTTGCTCGTGTTGTTGGTGTTTGATATGACACTAATCAACTTTTATTTGAGATTCTGTACAATATTTATCTAAAAGATAGTGTTCCTTAACCTTTAACAAGTCCCGTCCTCCCCAAAGTGATGGACACCTCATGAGCGCACTTCATGGGTTTTCGATTGTTCGTTTAAAAAATGATTAAAAAATAAAAACTAGCAGAATGAAGTTAACATAATGCATAAAACACTTCCTACAAGTTGCTTCCTCTCTGGTGGAGTGAAGTGCAGGACAATGAAAACTAATTGCCCTACATTATCAGGGGGCTTCAGTTTTTACTCCAGTCTAGTGTCATCTCAAACGGGCCTGAAGTGGCCACTCCAACTTCTGCTAGAATCCTACAGCAAGTTCCATTAAGAACATCTGACTCATTTTGGCAAAAACAAAATGGATAAGGCAGATGTGAACAAAAATCCCAGTTCATGGTCTATAAAGATGACTCAGGATTTGTAGCTGAATGCTGTAAATGAGTTGATGGCAGTTTTGGAACTGGACAGGAAGGTGAATATCCAGGGTGTAATTTTCCCTCCTGGACTTATGTGGGCAGTCTGTTACAATAGTGTTGGTGGTCACACAGTGGTGGTCTTATGGCTGCTGTTCGAGGGCACTGTTAGCCTCAGACCCTCTCCATCCTCGTCCCCCTCGCTGTCCGAGTCCTCCAGCCGGGGGTGGAGTGTAATGCGCCCGGTGCCTGGATGGGCACTCAGATGGGATGGGAGCTTCATCCCATCTTCGTCTGAAGACTGGTACGACTCATCGTCCCCGCCGTAGTGGTTAACGATGTGAATCCCGTCAAAATTGCTCTGGTTGGGTAAACCCCTCTGCCTTTTTAAACAGCGAATCTGTGAACAAAGAGCACAGCCATGAGTCAAAAGGAAATATGCTTCATAACCCATAGTGGGCAAAGGACAATAGGCAACTCAAATTTTCTTCATGCAAGCTATATGCAAATAGAGATTAACTCTTTCTTCATGAGGTCAAGGAAGGGATGAATACAGTGAGTACGTCATGCACGCAACAATAAATTCCAATGCGAACATTAAACTAATCTGAACTTCAAAAGGTGTGCTTTAGCTGGATTTAGCAATAATGACAAAAGTATACATTAGCTTTTTAAAGTCTCACTGATTTAACTCAGATAAAGTTCAACCATAACATTTTACTTTTGAGGTGGCATTGATTGCTTACACTACAGTTCTTATGTGACACTCCGGGAGCCAAGCAGAATGCTAAGAAGAGCACTCTATTAATATAGATGTTTCTGCTTTGTAATATTTACACTAGGACTGAAATATTCGGAGAAAGTGTCACATTGAGGCTCTCTTTCAGACTGCAAAATTTCCTTCAGAATTCGAATTTCTTACAATTGCAGAACATTTTGAGATAAAATGTTACTCACATGCATGAGGCAAAATGGGAAATTTGGATGTACTTGTGTGGCCAGAAATTAGGAACCCAGATGAGTCTTGGCTCCAGCATATCATACTAAAACTGCTTGCTTTCATCTGAGAACCACGGACAATGCTCTCACACCACAAAACGGTGGTTTGTGTTTTTGTTTGTTATCATCAGATGACTGTAACAGATACTTTACTGGTCAAGATAAAACAGGTGAATAGAACATGACTGGATAAAAACGGTTTAGCATTTCCTGAAAGCAGTTTAAAAGTCTAGTTTCAGGTAAAAAAAAAAACAAACATTCACAGTAACAGACACGAAAAAGTACATTATATTATTCTGTTACATTAATAAGTTGCCAAATACATGCAAATACATTAAAAACACTTGAAAGGTGATAATGACAGAGGGAAACGTGGGTTTGAAGACATTTGCTGCGGGGAGTAAATGACAGATGCTTAAAATACACGCGCTTACCTGGAACACACTGCCTCACCAAGACAGACATGTGGGAAGAGAGGTATTCATGGGTATTTCAAAGCAACCGCAACACACAAAGCCTCATGTGTGACCTCACGTACTCATTGAACACATTAACTGCTCAGTACGTTATTAAACAACCACATCGTTTTCAACACGAACTGAGGACTGAGGAGATATTAGAAAACACAGGCGAACTTTGAGAGAGACAGAGAAAGAGTAAGAAACAAAGTGAGAGTGAGAGCAAAAGAGAGACAGAAGATGAACAGCCCGGAAACCAGCAGAACACAAGAGGCCTCGTGTTTGACAGCTTAGAACTTGGTGGTGTTGAGAGATTAGTAGGTGTATGGTTTCACTCAGTGCAAATATGGTTGATAGGAAACCTCTCGCTCTTTAGCAGCTACGTGATTTAAATAGCAACCACCAGCAGCAGAAACAGCAGCAGCAGCTTTTTAGCTCCTTCATAACCTACACTGACAGAGCCATACTGCAGTGCTCAGGAACGTACTAGAAACATTAAAAAAGTCCATAATATTAAACAATATTTTCATATTTTGCTAGCAAGTTTCAGAGTGCTGCCTATTCCATTTTTAATTGCAAACGACGCAAACAAAGACCTTATAAAATGCCTACAATCTACATGGGGACATTGTGCAGATATGGCCCTCCGTCTCTCATTAAAATGTTTTCACTTGAAACCACTGAAGGTTAATTTTCCTTTGTAGCTGTAATGCCAAAAAACCCTGCTAAAATCTGTGGCTCTTAAACCAAACGGTCACTTGTGGATTCAAAAAGCACATTTAAATGTAACGGTTGTGTGCCAGCGGCAACTCCATATTCAAGTCTGTGCGTTTGAATGCAATATCATTAAAGTCTCTGTTGGTATAATGGTCAGGCATCTCAAAACTTTTGCCAATAAAGTTGCTCCTTTCCCACAGAGGCACACACAAGTCTTGCAGCTTGTGAGAAATATATCAATGCTGTACAAAAAAGGGTATTCAAAATGATAACTTTATAAAAAAAATGTTTATACATGAACTTCCATTCACAGAGTTTTATTCCAAGTAATGTTGGAGCATTTAATTCAGCTGCATAGCAGGGACAGCTGCTATGTTCAAACAAGGTAAAAATGTCTTCTTTGTACAGAAAAGCTACAGTAGGCGGTGGATTGGGTGAACTGAATCATACTGGGGATGTAGCCTGTAATCAAACCAAGGAGTCACAGAAAGGTAACATGGTGAGCGAGTTTGGCCGAGCTGCTTGGTCTTGCCGGAGAAGGAAGAAGCTAACACATTTTTGAATATTTCCTCACTTTCTAACCCCCTCACCACAAGCATTTAAATCAGCCAGACTGGCTAAGGCATCTAAGCCACAAAAGTCTAGTGCAGCTGGATTGGACATGAAAAGGAAATGAGCAGCTTTCTGGGGTAAAGCTGCCTCACTGCACTCTGTTGATAGGGACTCAGGAGGAACCATGTGAATGATTTAGTACACTGCAGTTTAACCGCAAGCCACCAAGCTTTTGTTTTTCAAAAAGAGGGTGAAAATCTGACAATATCCTCACTTCTCCAAAGTGAATCAATGAAGTAGCTTTAACTCAAATGGTGGAGCTTAAATGAAACATGTCTGAAATACTTCAAAAACATCTTGTCCAAACAACTGTGCATGCAAGTCTGTGATGTAGCTAAATGATTACACAAATATTTGTGTCATGTGGTGCAATAGGGTAAAAGGAAGACAAACAGTTACATTTGGAGTCATGCCTCTACACATGACACTTGTTTGCTTTTAAGCAGTTTAAAAACAATGTTGTCGGGGCAAACAAAAAGAAAAGCAGAAATGCCAACGTACTAACTCATGTCTCGCAGCTTTCTGGTATGCTTCTATAACATATTGGTCAAGTTACATTACATTAACTGAATGGACAACTTAACAAAACAAAAACAATGTTCAAGTATTAAAAGATTCAATTGATAACCCACTTTTAAAAGAACAGCTGTATGTAAGGTAGATGAGCAAATCCTTGATTAGCACTAAGCTCTTTATTTTAGTTCTTAATAATGCGTATCCACCCTAAAAGTTTTAATGTACACACCAACTTTTAATCGGGTCACATTAATGCCTGCCAATCTGTCTTCAACCTATTGGAAGGTTTAGAACACTTTCTATATGAAGCATTTAAGGCAACAAATATTCAGAAATAGGGCTGAGCGATTAATCGAAAAGTAATCGAAATCGACATTCAGAACCTATAATCGATCACATTTTCCCAGGTTGATTATTTCGATTACTGTCCCTTTAAAAACTCTACCGCGTGTGGAGTCACGTGATCCCGCTCCGTTACGTTATGTAATTCCGCTGACATGTCGAGCTAAAGCCCTGAGACAACTGAGCAACTCGTCAGTGAACTATGAGGACAAAATAAATAAATAAATAAAATAAAATAAAATAATCCTTCATTAATCGTAAGAGAGTTAAAATGTTCAATTAATCTTGTTAATTAATTTTGATTTTAGGCCAAATCGCCCAGCCCTATTCAGTAATACACTTGATAACTAACCCATACTAAAATTAATACCTACCGTATCTTTCATGAACAAATCTGTCTAAAGCTGGCCCAGAATGCACCAGTAAATAAAGCTGATATGGCCGAGTACAGAGTGCATTCCAGTTTAAAGTACTTTTGAGTATAAAAAGCCAATTTAAAGAGTTAAATTAGCCTTTCCACCAACTCTATTGGAGAATAGTGCATCTGAGTACATTTTTGTTCTCCCTCTCATTCTGTGACCATTACTCTTATGTCAGTAATGATCATCGTTGCCCTATCGATAAGGTCTTGAAACTGCTGTCAGGTTATTACTGTTAACAGCGTGCACCAGCTGGCTTTTGCAATTAAGCCAGTCTCTTCTTTCTTACACCGTAGACACGCGCACAAAAGGCACTACGTAATCCCTTTCAAAAAATGAATTCAGTCAATCAGCCCTTATGTGCCTGGACTAATCTTACATAATGCAGGAGCCTTTATTCAGGGCCTTAGGAGCAGTAAAGTAACTCCTCACGATGGCTGACACATTACTAAAGTAAACCTCACAAGCTATAAAACCCAATTCTCATGATCACCACAGCCTAAATGTAGCTTTAGGGAGTTTTTCTTTTCTCTGCGTCCAGGTTCATTTTTATTGCGTGTGACGGTGGGCATCTGTAAACTCTATGATAAAAATATGTCCTGACCTCAAGGCAAGGAAGAAAGCGTTTCAAAATAAAAGCTTTGTATAGTCACTTCCACATCGACATGATGGTGACAAAGAGATATTTAGTAAAGCTGACCTTGGTGAATCTGTGAACTATACCAGCATTGACATGTTTAACCCTAGGCTTATTACGGAAAGAGCTTTTTTATTAAGAAACTAGTATGAATTTTGTAGCCACTATTAGAAACAACCTAGGAGTTTCATGAGCAAACCCAAAACAAAGCACCCTTTTTCAGATAGAAGAATCCAAATAAAAACGAGTGGCTTTTCAAAGCATAATTCCAAAGTGGAAGATGAAGAGAACACTTCCAGAGCTGCAGACTTACTACAATTAAACTTAATACAATACAAGATTCTTGAAGCTAAGACTATGAAATGAATGTGTTAAAGGTATTAAAGAATTAACTTAAATGCTTGTGTGAAGTTATGATGTCATGTTAAATCCAGTTCTGGGACGGAACTGGGAGCTGAAGAGGTTAATATGCCCACTTTGCGAAAAAAGCTACATATAAACCATAGAAAGAGAGTGCGAGAGGGGTGTGTATGGGCAAATATAACTGCCTTAGCGCAGGAAACAGCATTTTACAGGGCGTAGTTAACACTTCTGAACAACACTGCTAAATGAACTCCCAAATCTGTTCAAAGCGCTCACAAAGCCCATGAAAAAATAAGAGTAAAACCACACAAGAGGCTAGAAGATCAAAAACATATATTCAGTTGACGGAAAAAAACAAACAGAAAAAAAATAAATAGCGGCTTGGGGGCAAAACACATATGTCAGTGGGCTTTAGCATCAAAATGTGAAAAAAGGTGCTTGCTTTGGATTTTAGCACACTTGTTTCACTGCTACTGTAAGGGCTTCTGCCCCAAAATATGTAAAAGAGGGAATTTAGAACTTGCATAGCGCTTGTGACGAGAGATGCTGCATGAACACACAAACATGCACGGGTGTGTCTCACCTCATGCTTGAGCTCCACTATCTGGTCCTTGAGTTCACGAATGTACTGGCTGGAGTCCGTGTTGTTCAGTTGCCCCTTTACTATCCCTTCTTCTTTCTATGCGGAGAGGGAAAAAGACAGTCAGTCATGGTACAAATAAGGAACATTACTTCACAGACCTTGGACTAAATCCCAAACACATCATCGCTGGACATGCAGCACATTACCTATGTCTAGAAACTACTGCTTAATAAACCGCATAGTCCACTACACAGAATAGGGAGCCACATGAGATTCACCCTTGCTGTACAAACTTCAATAATTCAGTCGATGTTTATTCTTGAGAGTAATTTATTGTACAACACTGTAGCTCCAATTGAGTTCTGCATATAAATGCTGTCTCTCTCCATAGACTATAATGTGAAAATTCTGCATTTAAAGTAAGGTATAAAGTATAAAGTGACCGTTCTGTCATACGTGAACACACCACAGCACACAGTGTGAGCAGCACAAAATTCTTCTTTTGTATTTAAACCATTCACTAATTGAAGCAGCGCCTGGGTAGCAGTGTGAGCGGACGGTATCTTGCTCAAGGGAACCTCAGAGGTGCCACTAGCAGTCTTGGAAATCAGACCCACGACTTTCTGATCACAGGGGTGAACCTAACCACTAAGGTAGCTAAAAATTCAGATGGCATCACAAAGTGCAAGTTTATATCCATATATTAAACCAACAAACAAAAAATAATCAGAGATATTTAGCCATTCTAAAATCCAGGATGTCAATGGAGGCGCAAAGATAAATTGCAATGGCATCCCGTTCTGATTCTCAGTTTCAGGAAACTCAGATCAGTCCTCAGGCCATTTCTACAACTTTCCATTTGAAAGTGAAATCTGTGGTAAAGACAAGTGGGAGTGGAAAGCACAAACTGTTGAGTGGGAGAGAACTAAATGAAGTTTTGCTAGAATAGCTTTGCCTCAGAGTGTTTGGGTACACCGTGGCAGTTTAAAACAGATTGAGCAAGTGCTAATAGCAAAGCGTGTTTTTCGTTGCTCCCAATGCCTTGGGGAGACGCCTAGCTGCGGTGCTAAACCGACACGCACAGTAGCTGCACATGTGGTGTTTACCTTCCAAACCATCTGCTAAAGCAAGAGTCAAAACACACACAACCTCACAAACAAACTAGAAGGCTGTGAAAGCTCGTCACTCATTCAGCATCGATTGTGCCAGCCAGACATAAAGGAAAGAGAGGAGAGTGGGTAAAAGAAATGAATCTTAAAAAAGGAAAGAGGAACGGAGAGGGGGTGGGGTGCCAAGGTAGAGGCGAGATCGTGCAAATCAACCAACACGCACCCCAGCAGTAGGGAAGGGTGTTTTCAATTCCTGTGGTCTGCAGTTAGGGCAGGGCTTGCAGGTCTCTGATAGGCCGGGGATGAGGGATCTAAAGCAGCAGCGTTCTTCCAGGAATCTGCCTTTTTTCTGAGGTTTTCTCCCCCACCCCAAGTGCCAGTGATAAGGCAAAGGCAGTTAGCAGACTTCCTTACGCTCAGCTGCGCAAAGTCAGCAGGTGGCAGGCTGTGGCCAGGGATGTCAAACGGCTCTAACTAATGGCTTCCTTGCTTAAGTACCCCAAAAAACATCTCTAAAAGTTGTTGAAAGCCCATGAAGCAAAAAAAAAAACCAAACGAACAAAAAAAACAACTACTGTCTCTACACCAAAAGGAATGAGAGCATTCTGCGATTAGAGGCGCTTCACGGTGCTTCCACTTGTTCTGCACAGTTCTGATGTGAAGGTGTGAATTTTGTGTGCACCATCGTAATGAAATCCCTGGAATATCATCCACAAAATTTCTGATTTATGTCAATATACATTTTTAAAGGATTAAACAAAAAAAAGGTAATATTGCCTGATACCTGAAGTTTAGTCCAATAGTTCAACACACCAAGATTTACAGGCTGATGTTAAATATGAGGAACTGTATTTGTGTTTGTGCATATACACCAGATTGCCAAAAGTATTCACTCACCCATCAAAATAATTAAATTGTGTTCCAATCACTTCCATCGCCGCAGATATACAACTTTAAGCACCTAGACATGTAGACCGCTTCTACAAACATTTGTGAAAAAATGGGTTGCTCTCAGAAGCTCCGTGAATTGCAATGTGGTACCATGATAGGGTGCTACCTGTTCAATCATGAAATTTCTTCGCTACTAAATATTCAACAGTCAACTGTCAGTGGTATTATAACGACGTCGAAGCGATTAAGAACGAGAGCAACTCAGCCACGAAGTGGGGCCACGTTAACTGATGGAGCGCGGTCAGCGGATGCCGAGGCGCATAGTGTGCAGAGGTCGCAGACTTTCTGCAGAAAAGTCGTTACAGACCTCCAAACTTCATGTGGCCTTCAGATCAGCATAGAGAGCTCCATGGAATGCGTTTCCATGGTCGAGCAGCAGCAACCAAGCCATACATTAAGTGCAATGCAAAGTGTCGGGCGCAGTGGTGTAAATCACGCCACCACTGGACTCTAGAGCAGTGGAGGCGCGTTCTCTGGAGTGACAAATCACGCGTCTCCATCTGGCAATCTGATGGACGAATCTGGGTTTGGCGGTTGCCAGGAGAACGGTACTTGACTGACTGCATTGTGCCAAGTGTGAAGTTTGGTGGAGGAGGGATTAAGGTGTGGTTTTGTTTTTCAGTGTTTGGGCTCGGCCCCTTACATCCAGTGAAAGGACTCTGAATGCTTTAGAATACCAAGAGATTTTATGCTTTTCAACTTTGTGGAAACAGTTTGGAGACGGCCTCTTCCTGTTCCAACAGGAGTTTGGTGTGGAAGAACTTAACTGGTCTGCGCAGAGTCCTGACCTCAACCTCCTTTGGGATGAATTAGAGCAGAGAATTCGAGCCAGTCCTTCTCGTCCAACATCAGTGTCTGACCTCACAAATGTGCTTCTGGAAGAGTTTTTTAAATGATTAAATATATATAATTGATCAATAACAAATAGTAGTCCAAATATAAATTCAGGTAAATTTCCAGTTATTGGCGGCTGCCCTCCTGTTCACCTGTTTTCGTTTCATTATTTTAAAAGCCCTATGCCACCTGAACGCCCTGCCCTTCTGGCAATGCAGCTCAGCATCTCCGGCATTAAAGGCCCGGCGGCTGTGGTTCGGGAGACCGGAGGATATTTGCAGTTGCCGCTTTATTGTGGGGGATTCCAAGTAAAACTGAGTTTGGTTCTCAAAAATAAATGAATAAATAATAAAAATCTAAATCTGTGTGACTGAATCTGTGACTCCTGATCCGCGTAAAACTGGGGGGTTACTGTATATAGACGCACGCACGCACAAGGATCGCTACATGCTATCTTACACCATTGTTTAAAAAAATGGTTTGTTTTGAATGGGGGCGTGCCATGTTATAGTAGATACCTACCTATACTTGTATAGAGTCTTAAATTGAGAATGCTGACCCAGCATCACCATCCATAGTTCCATCTCTACCAACACCACTGAACACCAGTGTGGTTTCCCACGGTTGGTTTGAAAATCACATGTGGTTCTTACTGTAACAGCTCTGAGTAATTTGAAAATTTAAACATAGTTTTGCCTATAGTGAATCTGAAGGCCATTAAATGTCAGTGGTCTATAATGACCAATGTTCCCCAATACTTATACCACAGGGCTACAGTCCTACAATGCATACTCTTGCCACAACACACCACAAGTTTTGCTCAGATAAGGCATATTAATCGGCTCATGTAAAATGCTGTAAAATGGCATGCAGTACCAAAGAGCTGTAAACCAAGACCTGCTTGTTCAAAAATCTAGACATGGGTGTCTCAATTACATTCGGTATATATGTTATTACCATCCGTTCTACTTGATTGGTCTGGGAACTGTAGCGAGCAAGCATACCCACTTCCAACACCTAACAGTCATTTCTGGTATACAATCTCTTTCGATCTGTAATTCATGAGACGGTATCGAAGAAGTGTATGCAAATGGAGATCAGTCTGAATTCTACATTTTAAATTGTACCCAGATTTATCCCAGCTTTATCAGCCATTAAATTGAACTGGGGTGGGAGCATGAAAAGCCACTCAAATGTACAGGGCAAGAGCACTCTAGGACCAGGACTCAGTTTTGTAGTATTGCACATTAAAATGCAACAGTCTATTTAACTTATGATCGAGGATACTACAAGTTTGTGCACAATTCTCTCCCATTTATGATAAATGTATTTACAGCAATGTAAGCCACACCCAATGCAAAACTGGGGGAGTGAAAATATTCTCTAAAACACAAGTGCATAATATGAAGAACTGATATACTGGGGAGAAGCTAGAACTAAAGCACAATAAACAATGGCATAAATACAATTGTTGCTTATGCAGGACATATGACATCCTTTACAAACACATTGGAGTAATCAGAACAGAATGCATGTCTTTTTAATGATGCGCTTATTCTTTTCTTCCTGTTGCCAACAGTTCCACAATGAGTGCACCAATATGACATGTCTACTATACTTTTGGAATGTAAAATTAAAACTCTAAATCATGCGTCACTTTGCAAAACCATAAATGCAGCCACAACCAACCTTGGTGTCTATTAGACCAGCATTCAGATGGGGGAAAATCCTGTGTGAAGTGTTCTTGCTTTGGATATCCCCGTTGGCATAGTAACAGACACAAACTGGTCTGTGCCATGACAACATGGTAATGCTTGTATGAGTGTTTGGCATAAGAATGCAACTAATGCAACATTCATTTTCACCATTTTAATTATCTTGACATCGGTGTCAGTGTGCAGCTAAATCTCTGTCTTATGTTTTACCCTACACATGCAAAGCAGCTAAGCAAAAAGTCAGCTTTGATTCCAGCTCAGTCAGTTATCTGAACTTGATAGGAAGTGGTTTCGCATATGGGAGTGAAGATAGCTAAGCTGTGGTCTTAGGAGAGCCATGCAAGCAACAACTTCACCCCAGAGCAAGAGGTGCAAATAAATGCTGTGTTTTTTTTTTTTGGCCAGGCGGAGTAACTGTGATGCTGAAGTGACTATGTGCTGAATATAGCTAACTAAAGTTCGGCAGACTAGTGCCATGGCAAGCCGAAGCGAAAACATCTGTCGTGTTCTCATGTAGAACAGTATATATATTGACCAAAACCAGAGTAAATCTGTAGGCCTGTGGATCTTTCCAAACCTCTATGAGGTGACTCACCACACCTCGGTACAGACGAATGGAGTTGGTATCACTCTGTAGTATTTTCCAGCAGCGGGACATGCGGCCTCAAGTGTGGGTGAAACAGGAAATGAACAAGTTTGTGACAGTGTGGCTTTATGGCTGAAAACCCATACTACGTTAGAATGTAAAGTAAAGTAAAGTGGTCCCTTATAGTCGAGTGAACACACCACAGCACACAATATGAACAATGTGAAATGAATTCACTGCATTTAACTGCTTCGCCCAGTGGAGCAGGGGGCTGCCACCAAGGATGGCACCAGTGTGTGGGGACGGTACCTTGCTCAAGGGTACCTCAGTGATGACACTAGCAGTTCTAGGATTGGAACCTACAACCTTTTAACTGCAGGGGCAACGCCGTAAATCCCAGGCGTCCAGCTGTGGGTCTCTGATGAAAATCAGCTTGGAAATTCTTACATTCATTCATTTATTGAATCATTTGTTCTGTGTTTTATTGACTAGTGATATCAGACAGTGATCATTTTGTGGCAGCACAGAAAAGTTTAAGTTTAACCAACTTCTCAAAGATGGAGCACAAGCACAGCAGGTCACTTGGCCTGTCTCTTACTCCCCTCACTTTGATTCACATGCACTGCCAGGTTCTTCAGCAGCTTTACCAGATTTGGTAGACCATGGTCTTATCCCCACAACCATGAGAGCACAAAAACTGTGGCTAACCAAAACCACAGAGCCACAGCTCAGGTCTGCAACATGATGGCATGCCTTCAGCAAAGCATGCCTCGCAGCAAACACAGGCATTTTGATAACATCAAAAGGAGCAATTCACACACACACAAAAAAGAAAGAAAGAAAAATGGTGCTCTTTCCGCCAACACGGTCACAACACAAAAACTGAAGCACTCAGAGCAATTCTCAGACAGACTTCACAGTTGTGCAAGAAATGAATTTAATTTTGACTAATTTTGAGACATGATACTACAGGTAGCCATTATAAATGTGCATGTTGCCACATCATAATGGCAGACTGAGTGCAAAATCTAGAAAGCCATATCAATCATCATAAAAGGCACTTATGAGTGACAGCTTTAATCATTAAATCACTTCTCTCTTCCGGCATGGGAAATATAAGGTTTACTTTAAGCATTTCCCCTGAACTGACGTACAAAATCAAGTCTCACACAAATCCTTCCAGTCTGACAAGCTTTCATAGATGTGGTTTATATTAGAGAAACATATTTACTAGAGTGGCCATGGACGCATCAGGAGATGGGCCCACTGAGATAATAACTGGTCAAAACTTGCACTGTGTAGCCACAATGCGGAAGAAAAGGGAGTTCTTACTCAATGTTAACCAATGAATACATACTGAAGTCAACAAAATCGTGTGGCCCTCATTCACCCTCATTCACTTCACGTAGTCTTTAGTTTATATGAGTAACTCACCTTAATAGGATCAGGACCATTATAAGGAGTTGTTTAACACATTAGATAACTGTTATGCTGCAGTGCCCTCTGCAAAACTGATAGAGCAGAAGGATGCAAATAAGTGAACTCCATAGGGATTTATTTATATGATGTTAGCGGGGGGGTGGGGGGGGTGGGGTTTCCAGATAAATCACAGATGTTCATGCTGAGGGTTCTGTGGGTACTTTGACAAACGAAGACAATCGTAGGATCCAACAAGCAAATCTCCGGTCAGATTAATCCAGTCAACCAACATTTCAGCGCTACATATTTACTGATATGTATACGTAGAATTTAATGAAAAATAAATACGGAACTTTTCCATTCAGTCTTACTTTTACAATTAGCACAAGTAGGTCTAACACCCTAGCTGGGTCAATACCGACAAAGACCTAAGAATAGAATTTAGTCATAAAACAATAAGCAAGGTGATGGCAATCAGAAATATATAAAATGGAAAATTTAAAGAAGAAGAAAAATATTTTCCTTGCTTAAATGGAAGCTCAAGTAAAATGAACTTCCCTTGGAGGTTTTGTTCCGACAGAAACAATTCCCTTTACTATGCAATGAGAAAAAGAAAATCATGAGTTTATGTCTCGGTCGAATAACAGAGCTGTAGCTGTGTTTGTACCTGAATCTCCAGTTCGGAGATTTGCTGCTGAAGCTCAGCCATGGCAGCTATGTTATCAGCTTCTCTCAATCTCACAGCCATCACCTCTTCTTTATTCTGCAACAGAAAAAGGAGAATGGGGGAGGGAATTAATATTATCTTTCTCTTACAGAAGCTTGAAACCAAACCCACTGGTTCCTCTTTACAGTGCTGGATTTGCTGATTCTGACCGTTGGTATATCAGCTTTTACTGAATCACTAACACACATGATGAAATGGCATGACACTCTCAAAGTTAAGCAGCTTGATCTGTAGATATATGGATCTGGTGACTGAGTTCAAGCAAGTCAATACTGTTACCATTTATTTCATCTCATTGTAGGCGTTAAAGCTTTCCATGTCACGTAGTGGAACATGACTGCAGCAAGCAAACGCATGGCATCCTCACCTTGCACTCAATCTCTGCCTGTTTGCGCTTCGTCTCCTGCAGCTCTATAGTCAGCATCTTATTCTGGCTGGTTAGAAGCTGCACACGCTCCTGGAGGCTCCGTGCCTCTTGCTCCGCTCGACGAAGCTGATTACTGTGGATCTGGTTCTGCACACACACAAAATATCAACATTTGCTTTATCATGTTGCTTATGCTTTTTGGTGCATGTTCTTCCTCTACAGACAGCTGACCTAAAAGCAGAATAGGAACTATATCCGACAACAACTTTGATGGTGGTGTTTTCATGCGTTTCAACAGTTCAAACAACAAACTTGTGAATCATTGCGCCAGCGACTCATCAGACCAGCTGTGAAAGATAGTCTAAAGGACAAGACACAATAAATGTGTAGTAATAAATCACTTGGACAGTAATGGAATAATTGGGGGGTTGATTAAGAATTGACTCAAGAATTAACAGTTCATATGGAATGGCCAATAGTTCCAATTAAAATGCACCAGCACTATAGGCCTTCTTTAATGGGCCTTCTATCGGCTTTCTATATGCTACAATTAAAGCTAGATATATATAACCATGTCTGAATCTTTTCACATCCAAAGATCACATCCCTACCAGTTTGCTACAAGCTTATGGTGACTTCAAAGGCCCAAAAATGAACAAGGCTTTATAAATGTGGTAACTTTATCCGTTGTTTCATTTTGAGTTCATGACTGACCTTTGCCGCCCCCTGCTGGTTATTAGCCTCTATGCACTGACCCTTTTCACGGGTGTGTGGTATCCCACCTGTGTCTCCAGCTCCAGCATCCTCTGCCTGGTCTCTCGGAGCTCAGCCTGTGCCTCTGCCTCTCTCAGCCTCACACTCATTAACTCATCCTGCAGTTCACTCGCTGCGTTTTTCCGAGGGCTGTCTTTCCAGCGCCCAGCTGTTCGAGCCAAGTGCCTCTGCAGAGAAAATGTAATAACATCAGCCACAACATAACTAAATACTACACACACACCTCTAACTATCCACATATAACTAAAAGTAACCTTATATACAATTTTAATACATTTTTAGAACAAACATGCCTTTACTACATGAGAAAAGCCAGAATAATCCTGATAGCAGTAGAAGCGTTTATGAATAAGCTGTGTCTTTAAAAGTTTTTAACAGAGGTTAAGTATGGCAACCAGGTACATACAAACATATGAAGATACACATTTATGCACGAAATGTCCCATTTGTACATTGTGAGAAGGGTTTAAAAAAAACAAACATGCATGCACGTGTATTTACCTGCCAGTGCTCCTCCAGATTCCTGACCTGTTGTCGGAGTTCTTTAAGGCCTGTCAGGGCCTCAGCCTCTCTCAATTTTACAGCAATCAGCTCCTCCTGCAGGCGGACCACATTTCTCTCATCTGGAAGAGCTGTGTTCCTCTGCAACAAGTATGAAATAACACCCTTACAACTATTAAAAGATCAACACTGGAGTTGTATCTCTGAGCAACATTGTTCTCTCTAGATGTCAAATTCACATCCTGGATGGCTAATGGCCTGCAGAAATGAATATTATAGCTCTTCTTTCCTTCTGAATTGAACTCACAGAGGATTTGTAAATAGCTAAGGAGTTGAATAAAGTCTTGTGCGCCAGAACTGGAGCCAGGCTTCAGCTTTTATATGAAGGAAAGTGAAAGTGAACCCACCTTCTCAATCTCAAGGATTTTGTCCTGCATCTCTTTGAGGGCACACTGAGACTCTGCCTCCTTCAGCCTGGCCTGTACCAGCTCCCTTTCCAACTGCAGAATGAACTCCTCAGAGTAGCGAGGGTTTCCCTTCTAAAAGGCACACAAAGCAAGAGCCAAAGATTCTGTGAGATCACATACAACTTTGGTTTGTCAAATACAATGAAACACTATCAGGTACTCAGTCACTGCGCAACACTAGCAAACCTTTTCTACATAGATGACTTCACAGAAAAGAAATCAATAAAATTACATAAATATCGTTTTAAACATATACTTAATCATATCATAATACTGATAAAAAAAAAACTGCTTCAAAAGTCACTGGAATTATTCAAGATTCATTTCCCAAAAACTGTTTGCATCAACACATTGTGACCTCAATTTCAAAAAACCCTCCTAGGTCATAAATACATGATGAGATCTCAAAACACTTGTCTAAAACAGCACTTTACCAACATCACATAGCACATTAACCAGTTGTGTATGTGTTAAGAACAAGTGTCTAAATAAATTATGAGATACAGTTTTGTCTGTTGGGTGAGAATGAGCATGCTTTTCTGCTCTCCCTAACACCACTCTTATCATCTGTTGGCTCATTTACATATTCATGAGCCTTTTTAGCATACCCAACCATGCACTCATTTACTCCAAACAATGTGTCTTGGACCGAAGTCATGCATGTAATCATTTTGCAAAGTGAAAAACCCGGTAGTGGCTGCCCAGGGGTTTCAGGTAGCACTGATTAAAACCCCTGCTGCAGGAAATACCACAACATTCAAAAAGAGCTCTGGGGATTTTCTTTTCTCTGTGCACAGGCTTGGAACAGTCCCCCTGTCCAGGAGGAGGCGCTGTGTAATCTTTCCTTACCGCAGGCTGTTGTTGCTGCTGTTGAAGCTGTTTGATGGCACTCTGAGCCTGTTCCAGCTGCGCGCTGGCCTCCTCGCTCTGCTGTTTGACCGTGGCCAGCTCCCGCTTGACCAGATAATTCTCCTCCGCCTCTTGCGCTCGTGTCACTTGACCCTGACCCAACCAATCATGGACAAGTGGGATGAACCAAGGAGGGAGTGGTGATGGTGGTGGGGGGGTAAAGCTACATGTACAAGGCCTGGAGTGCCAACATGCTCTTAGCAGGTTTTTGTTGTTCTTAGTCATTGATCAGGTTAGAAATTATTTTACAAATGCACGGTTGTGATTGTCAAAAGAAGCGGGTTCTATTAGTCACCAAAATCAACGGCTAGAGTTAAAATAGTTTTATTCCTGAATTTAAAACGGGCTTCTCTTATTTCGTTAAAAAATCATTACGATTATTTTTGCTACAAGAACAATTTTCTGGTGATCTCAAGCATGCAAAGCCAAAAGAGCAATACAGTATTATAAAAGAAGACGTACAACTCTCTTCATTTGGACCCGCGTCAACTGATTGGGATGTTTTGGAACCCCACAAAAGTATTATTTATATTTATTCATTTTCCAAAACGATTTATTTATTCAGAATTCCAAAACGATCTCCAAAACATTCAAATCACCACAGTTGTCCAAACTAATGGAAAAGTTAAGAAAAATACAAAACCATCTATCTCTTTAGAAAGAAAGAGAGAAACAGTTGCTGTGAAAAGTGTAAAGATTATACCTGGATCAATCTATCTGCCAAGGAAGCACTTTCCTACAAACAGAGAAAATCCATAAAGGAAGGCAGAGAGAGAGAGAAACCAAAGGATATCACAACACAAAAATAAAAGTGAAATCTGATAGAAAACTGTGTTCTTTTTCTTCCCAATATTTAAGGCTGTGCTGTTAAAAACAGTACATGATGTATTGTTTGAAAGTTACAAAAGTTGACTTCCAATGGGGTTTGTGTAAGAAGGGGTAGAAAAAGAACAGAGTTTATATTATAGATGTGGCGAAATGTGACAGCATGAAAGATGTAAAAAAAAGCAACTGTGACCCTACAGTGATCTACTGTAAAAGGCTGGAAACAGGCAAAGCAGAGAAGAGTCAGCAAGTAGAAAAAGAAGTAGGCTACTTCAATAGATGCGTATCTATGGACTACACTGGCATTGTGGATGACGGCTCAATCCACACAAAAGATTAGGTTAGACGTAGGAGAATCGGTATTGGGGGTTTGGTCAGCACTTTGGTTAGCATGCGTCTCGTGCAGGAAGTTGTGGGGGAAGGACAAAAGAGAACGCAGATATAGGCGCCGCGTTTCCTTCTTTGTTCGTACATCAGGATGGACAACTCCGTGCAACTTGCATCATGCACAGCAACACGACCATGTACCGAGCGGTCAACAGCACAACATGCAACTCTGCCTGCATGCAGCATTCATGAAACGTAGAATGTAGCTCATATTTATCCTGTCAGGTTCCCTGTGCAGTCATACAGTTAGTGTTACTGAATGGAGGAGCCTCTTGTCTCTGTCAGCATGCCTGATTGACATCATGGGCGACAAGCCGTTTCACTTACCTGTTTCAAAGAACACAATTCACACACAACAAACACCCCACGGCATAAATTACTCCACATCAGCCAGAATGTACTGACTGATGCCTCAGTGTGAGTATGTATGTTACTGGTAGTACAGATGTGCAGCCAGGTTAGTGTATGTGAGTGCTCTCTCGGCAAGAGTCAGCAGAGATGAGTCATGGACCGGCACGAGATGAAATAGTGTGAGATGACAACAGTCGTATAACAACGTTGACTTTCTATGAAATGGACCAAAGGACGCAATTTGTCTTTACTTTTTATGTAAAACCACTCACTTTCTCCAAGGTGTCGATCCTCTGCTTCAGCAGCCTGTTCTCAGTGCGAAGTCTCTGCAACAAGAAGAGACTAAACTATATCAGACAGCAGGAAACACAATGAGCTAGAGTTATCTATGGTGACGCATCAATGTCTTACAGAAATATAAAAACTTCAAGCATTTTTTTTTTCTTTTGGTCCACCAGGCCACTTTCACAACATGTTAGGGACAGTTGACATTTACAAGAAATGTCAATAAACAAACAAACAAACAAACAAATACAAATAACAGAAAAAGGACATGCAAGGCTTTGTTGGAAATGTAACAAGATTTTATTCCAAGTCATTCTGGAAAATTTCTATTGGTCTGCTGCTCATTCAAACATTCACACAAGGCTGGGAACACACTATGGGTTTCAACATAATAATAATATTATTATTATTGTTCTTTTTGGTATTTTAAAGAAAACGTCCCACAAAATGTAGTCACGTCATATTGTTACTTGAATCTATTTGATAAATAGTTTTAGGCAACCATATAGAAAGAGTGCACATTTGTATACTAATACGCTATTTATTGATATTTATTGACTATTAATCTCCAGCAGGCCATTTACAGTTAGCCAGACAGATCTGGAAACTGATCATGTACCACTAGTGTAAGTAATACACAGAAAACTGCATGGGAATCTAAAGCCGAATACATTTTTAAAAATCTGTTCATATGTCTCGTACATATTTTTTTTTGACAATTGTGTTGTAAGTAAGTTCATTTACAAGACTAACACAGTACTACACAAATGTTCTCATTAGAAAAGTGGTCTTACCTTTATCTCCACCTGTTCCTCCATCTCCTTGGTTTTTATAGTAGTGTATTCCTTCTCCAACCTTGTTTGACATAAAACTCTCAGTTAAATGCTGCACGCATTTACAGCTTTTCTTACAAAACAGATTCTGATTTAATACAAGTCCTGGATGGTGACAACCCACTTTTTCATCTTCTTCGCATTGTATTTGACTTGATAAGCGACTTGGATAACTTTGTCTGGTCCACTGTCCAACTGGTGGGGGATGACCTTCTGAAAGTACTGGAAACAGAAGAGTGTGGACTTAGGACCTTTTCTACTTTCCAAAAGCACCAAGTTAAACAAACAGTTAAACCACAAAACCAGGTCTACATAATATTCCACTCACTCCAGATGAAGATGACATGTTTGTAGTCCAAATGTCTTATAGTGTACAACAAATCCATCCCCAAACCTTCTCTCAAACTGCTCAAACTTCATTTAGGATTTTCTGTATTTATGTCAGTTCTTGCCACAAAAAAGGACCCTTCCTCCTACTACTGAGAACAACTTTGTGTAAACAAACTCTCTTGTCTTTAAAGGCTGCCTGCAACATGTGGCTACATGTTGACCTTCTGTAAATATTTTATAAGTCATTTTGAGTCCTAAACAACATGCTACCTTAATCAAGACTGTGTTGAAAGAGGTTTTAGGGATGTGTTCAAAAAGAGATTAGGGTGACTACTGACTTCTAGGATTTGTTAGCAACACTGGCCTTGAAGCTCCAGTTCCAAACTAAACAAGCAAAATTTAAGCACCAAACAGGTCTTGGCTGGTCGACTGCATCTAGGACAAGTGGAAAACTTTGGCAAACCAATTCTTTAAATAAATGACACAAAAAATGTAAGCCTCCTGACATCGATTAGCATTTACACTCAAATTCACACAAATTTGAAAGTGGTATCTAATTAAGCTCCTCCTGAGGACACTTAAAAACAGACTACATATTACAGATGTACAAAAATTAGAACATCGTGGCAGCTCTCAAATGTGGTGTTGGCTACAGTATCTACAGTAATCATTAATTTAAGCAGCAAACCTGTAACATGCCCTCCATGTCCAACTGGATTAGCTCGGCCTGATTCATCTGAAGGATGGCCAGACCTACACGGAACACTATCTCCAAACCCTACAATCAGACCAGCAGAAAAACAAGCTCAATTAAGAGTCTGCAATAAACCTAATCACCCAACAGAGGGCGATCAGTGCTTACATTTGAACAGTGACTTGCGTCAACTAATCATGAAATGAACCACAAGACATAAGATATTGTAAACGGACATCTGTGAATGAATATTAATGACACTACATATTAAACATGACACAATATTACAGCAATTACAGTAAAAATGACTGAACATTACTATATACATAGAACTATATGTACATCTGTAACACAAAAATTCATGATTTGTCTTCTGTAAGGATTTTCTCACCTCACACATGAAGATGTCAAAGATACGTGTCGCAACAGGCAAGGGAAAGGAGGTGAGAAAGATGGTGAGAAACCACGATGAGGCGTACATGGAGGTGTGGAAACTCTGAGCCTGGAAATGCATGTGCAGCTCTGGCAGCTGCTCCTAATGGAAAAAAAAGAACAAAGGGAACGGTCAGAGTAGGGAGAGGGGGAGAGAGAGAGCAGTCATTTTTCCTTTTCATGTCTCAGGGAAGTAGTGAAATGTAACTGCAGCAACGTCATTTTGTTCAGACTTCTGCAGCAGGGCTAAGATAGTTCAGTATTTATGGATATATTTGGACAGTGATGAAATTAAACTGTATGGTGAAAGATTGTTTAGGTTTTAATTATTGTTTTACAACATTTTTGTGTAGCTGACTGCCTGTCAATCTTTCACCATGGGCAGTTGGATGGTCTAGTGGTTAAGGCATCCGCCCTGCGACCAGAAAGTCCGGGTTCGATCTCCAAGGCCGCTAGGCACCACTGAGGTACCCTGAGCAAGGTACCGTCCCCGCGCACTGCTCCCCGGGC
>JBBPDH010000104.1:8899475-8909557 GCA_037974565.1 Clupeocharax schoutedeni
ATATATTTGGTCATACCAAAGAATAAACTACCTGCCAAAGTGGCTAGTGAGACTAAAGTTATTACCTGCCACAGCCGAATTTTACCCGCATTTGGCGGGTGGGCAGGTGCCAATGTCAAGCCCTGATCCAAGCGATTTTTAAAACTTCTAGAGTAAATTCCAAATGGTGCTTGTAGGGTAAATAGTGCTCTAAGCAATGCATTATACACTCCATTAGTTTGGTAGGCAATTGTTAATTCAGCTTTTTGCTTAGTCTCTACACTTCAGGGCACACTTGGTGAAATGTTGCTGCAAGGATTTGATTGCATTCAGTCGGTGAAGTTAGAAAAGATAATAGTGCTCTGTCATGTCAGAGAATACGGTAGCATTGCTGTTGTACCCTATAGTTGATGCTTGGTATTGGTGAGGCTGCTTCAAATAGTGTTTCTTTAATAAATATCATAAGCTGTGTGTATGCGAGCATGTACGCAGATGAACACCTGTCATAAGTGGGTACTCCTGAAGGAGTGTCTGGATATTTTAGGACACATAACTAAGATCATAATTTGGTGTGTTGTAGCAGCAGGCAAGGCCCTAAATGCAGTTGATGTCTCCACAAATGACTAATTTGTCTTTTGTTTTTCTCTTTAAAGTTGCTGAACAAATTTGGCCTGGATAAGGTGTACGAAGGCCAGGTGGAGGTCACTGGAGAGGAGTTCAATGTGGAGAGCATCGATGGACAGCCTGGTGCATTCACGTGTTACCTGGATGCCGGCCTCGCCAGAACCACCACTGGCAATAAAGTCTTCGGAGCCCTGAAGGGAGCCGTAGATGGAGGTCTGTCCATCCCTCACAGGTATACACTTGTGACGAACATTGTTGCTGTTATGAGGAATAGTCACTTTGAGGGAAATGTTCATGTATTTGCTAAAGTGTTCTAATATGTTCTGTCTTGCTGCTTAATGATGACACCTTCAGAAACTGAGCAAATTGTAGTTGGTCCTTCATTTGCACGGTTGATGTGAACACGTTTCAAGACGGGGCTGAAAGCAGTTTAAGTATTTCTGTGATATAGACTGTAAACTTGGTTTATTTAATTTTTCTAGTAACCTGCTGACATCTAAATAGGCAATAGCTAACTGGCAGTGCAGTGTTCCCCTGCGAAGTCGCTCTTCAGAGTTTTTCCCCTCGAAGAACAGAACTAATAATTGTTCGCGGCAACCCCCACAAATTCACGGAAACCGCACATATGCCCTGCAATCTTATTTATTTATTTATTTATTCATTTTTATTTTACATGCATTTTATTGCTAAGTTATGAAGACTAATTTCCTAACAAATATTTATGTAAATTCAGCTACATTTCCATCTAAAATCTTACTATACATTTTTAGTAAATAAAGCAGGGAACACAGTTATATACAGCCTTATGTAGGCTGCTGTCCTGTGACGCATCCCTGGCAGATGCAGTCCAGTATTCCTGCATCAGAACAGTTTTGCGCATGGAGCATCTCGAGTGTATTGCTGAGTGTGCTAGTTGTTCTTTGTTTTGTTCTTCGTAGTGCCCTGTATTTTTTGTTGTGTGCATACAGGGGTAATATTGGTATATTCCATTCTAGCTGCAGGAGACAGCTGTTCACAGCACGCTGTGCGGTATAGAGTATATTTGTTAGCCTTTACAGTTTTAAGATTAATGTAATAAGTTGAGTTTAAAATGAAAGTTTTGGGAGCACATTTGGGGACATATATAATTTTTTCATTCAGATTGTTTTTTTGTTTTTTTTTTCCGTTTGCGAGTGCTCTTGGAATGTAACCCCACAAATGTTGGAGGTCTACTGTATTTGAATTTGACACAGCCTGTTTGTCATACGTGAGCAATTTATTGATTTAGAAGCATTGAAATTAAATTCTGTAGTCGTCTTAAAATCCAGATTGTTCTGTTTGGATCTTCAGCTGCATTTTATGCCCCCTCCTTTTGTCTAGCACCAAACGTTTCCCCGGTTATGACTCTGAGAGCAAAGAGTTCAATGCAGAGGTCCACCGTAAACACATCCTGGGCCTGAACGTGTCTGAATACATGAGTCTTCTGATGGAGGAGGATGAGGAGGCCTATAAGAAACAGTTCTCTCGCTTCATCAAGAACGGTGTCACCCCAGAACACGTAAGCTTTTTAAGGATGTATTCTAACTGTATATGGTTGAACATTTTATAACAAGTTTATAACAAAAACTGAGGTTTCCATTACATTTCAAATGTTGCCCCTTCCCTAGATGGAAGAAATGTACAAGAAGGCACATGCAGCCATCCGTGAGAACCCAGTCCATGAAAAGAAACCCAAGAGGGAGGTTAAGAAGAAGAGGTGGGTGCTTTTTATTTTTGTTTGTTTTTTTTAATCCATTTATGGAAGATCCTTAAAGTTGATGTTCCGTTAGTATTGGAACTTGGAGTTTTGAGAATGGATGCTGTTGGTGCTTTATGCAGCTGTTGGTTGGTTGGTTGAAAATGGTTTGTTTAACAGATAGTGTTGTGACTGTTGTAGTGAGATTTTGTTAACATAGCGACACAGTTTATCTTGCTGGTGCCTTTGTCACTGAGGATAAGGTCTGATATCAGTTCATGTGTCAGGTGGTAATTGGAAAGTGAATGTTATTCATTGTTTATTACCCACGTTGATGATAAATTACTCAGCTTTCTGCTTTGGTGTAAATCTTGAGATGGTGGGTGCGTTGTTTGTGCGCTTTCAGAAGGATTGTAAATTCTTTGGAATATTTTTTTATTCCCTAGATCTTTAAATTGAATTCAATTATGCTGTTTCCAGAGTTCAAATTACATTACATTTTTAATGCTGCAGTTTATTTTGAAGACGTGAATTGATTGTGGGAAAAGTGACATCTTCTTGAAATTTGAAAAATATAAAATTAAAATTAATTCTTTTAAAATCCTGTACTTCCAATTTAGCAAAATATTTTCATTGCAAAAAAATGGCAGTGCCAAGATATCAAATTACTCTGTGCAGAGTTGCATTTTTAAAATGGAACTTTCTATTTTTTTTTTTTTGCTAACGCATTTTTCTCTGTTGACAGGTGGAACCGCAGCAAACTCACACTGGCCCAGAGGAAAGACCGTATTGCTCAGAAGAAGGCCAGCTTCCTCCGTGCCCAGGCTGCAGAGGAGGACTAAATGTCTTCTGGTCCACATTATCGTGCAAATTTTGTTTTAATAAATCTATTAAAAATGACTTAAGTTTTTGTACTTGTTCAGCATTTGGTGTTATAAATATTTTATACCTCTCTAGAAATATTGTCGGGGTTTTCGATATACATAACTGCCAAAACGTATTTAAAATGTTTTTTTTCCCCATTTTAGGAGATCCTTGTCTTTAATTCAGTTTGTGAGATGCCAGTTTAGAAGTTAGTGATGATAATCATGGGAAACAAAACAGCAGTGTTTCCAAGACAAAACGAAACCTTGCAGATTGTTTTTAATGGAGGTTTTGCTTAAGTCTGAATCGTGTACTAAAAATACAGGCTGTAAATGCCTCAGCAGATCATGCCTCTATGTACAACACGTGGCTTTGAATGTACAAGGGTAGTAACCATGGTAATTAATCTGGATTTAAAAACACTAATGTTTCGTCTCCCAGAGACATTAAGATATTGCACCAAAATTCTATTATTTGGAATCTATTCAAATTTGGCAAAGAAAATCTCTGGAACTGTGTTTGATTTAGAAAGCCCTCTCTGTATGGGGATATATCAGCATTAAAATTTTATTAAGAAGCTAATTAAGTAATGAGTCAAAGGAAGTGTAACTTTTTTTTTTGTTGAACTCTTCCAATATAGAGATGGAAGACTCAAACAAGAACAAGTCATGATGCATTTAGTTCAGCAAACAATCGCATGCATTTTAGTCTAAATGCTTAAAATATATAGTCCCTCTTTCTGATTGGGTGTTTGACTCATTTGGCCGATCTCTGAACTTGTACAGACTTGCGGACCTGCATATTACCAAAAGTCCACAGAAACATAAAGCGGTCTAATTCTGTCATTCATCTAAGCTGCAAGGGGATCATGTGAACTTCCAGAGAGGCCAATTACAAAGCCGACTTCTGCAAACTTAGCTTGAGGAGTTAATGGAATTTAAAATTACAGGAATTAAATTTTTTTTTTTTTTAGAAAAAAGTAAAATTCATGTGCAGTGTTTTTCTAAGCCTACAGCCACTGAGGTGCTTGAGCATTTCTGTGTTTGCTATAGAATGTGGGTCCAAAATCTGTAAAATCTGGGTTTTTTAATTGGCCAGTAGTCTAAACAGGTTATGTAGGACTCCATTTGAAGACGATCATGCAAATCTGTTCTCTCAAACTTACTTTTGTACAAGACCAGTTAACATTGAACAAGGAAGAATAAGGATGGGTCTTATAAATGTAAAAAAGCAAAAATAATATTCCTCTTAACCCCTATTATAAAGAAAAACTGGAGTCACAGTTTGATTGATGTTCCTGGGGAAAGGAGAGCCAGGCCTTTTTCTCAGTTGTAGAATACACAGCAGTGGCAGGATTTGCAGCTCTTTGCTATTTTTATTTTGTTTGTTGTTGGCAGTACAGAGGTTTGGCATGTCATTTGTAGACTCGTTGCTTTAACAGATTTGAGGATAATATGATTACTGAAGGTCCCACTTGGGATTACCATGTCTAAAAAACGGACACCTCTGTGCTTTGATTCAAATCCTATCCCCTGAAGGAGAAAAATGCCTCACTTGGAGTCCTTTGTGTGGGATATCTTCTTCCACAGGAGTGTCTTCAGGTTGTTGAGGATCAAGGAGTGCTCCATTTCCATCTGTTCGGTGGCTCCCTTGAGGGCAATACAGGCATACAGCTGTTTCTCCAGCTCTTCCTTTATGTCCAGTGGTGCTCCCCGAAGGAGATAGTCCTTCAGGGCCCCACAAGCTTTGGCAAGGTTCGGCCGAGTCACCTCAGTGGTGCAGCGGTGCTTGGTAAGGTCGCAGGAGGTGTGGCAGTCTGTGCCATAAACACAGTCACTGTCCACATCACACCGCCGCTCCCGCATGACTTCTTGGAAAGCGGCTTCAGGAACGATGCGCCTTGCGTCCACCACTTTCAGGTCATGCCTCTCCGTGTAACCGAAGCCGGCAGCACTCACGTCGCACATGAGGAAGCTGCCGAATGTGCCATGGAAGACATCCTCCACAAGTTCCAGCAGGCCTATGGCGATCTTGGCCTTGCGTGGCCAGGAGGGCGATGCCCACTGGTCCATGCTTTTGCGCAAGCCAGCAGGAATCCACAGCTCAACAGCCCAGGGCAGGCTGATGCCATAGAGAGGTGCGTAAGGCACCTTCTCCATCACATACAAGTCCCCACAGAAGCCCAGCAGCCTGGGAGTGTGCTCCCGGCCCTGCAGGACAACTGCCAGCAAAAACTCGTTCAGCTGAAGCAGGGCCCAGGCCGAGCGGGCCTCAGCAAGTGAGATCTGACCGTCCTTGTTGGCATCAGCCACTCCAAGTACAAGGGCCACCAAATCCTGCAGATTGGCTTGATCACCCACTTTTGCCTGCAAGCAGAAAAAAAGATTCAAAATTAATAAATCTAGAAATGTCAAATTTAATAGTGGGCCAACACAACAAGAAAGTACCATGATGTGATTATTTTCCTGCAAATTGTGACTGCAGTATGTTTTACATTACATCAAACAGATACATCTATAAGGTGACACGACATTTTGACCAATGTGATTTATGATAGTTTGATTACTTAAATGCCTTGATTCATCAAGAAACCCAAAGAATTTCACCCTGGTGAGGACAGTCACAGCCAAATACAGTGATTCAGACTAATCTATACGCCTGTGAGAGCCAAATGCCAATACAGAGATTCTTGACAAGCAACAGCTTACGTTGTGCATGGTTGTTGAACATGCTCCTATAAAAATGATTGTGTTTACCCCACTCTTACCATGTTTACTCCAGTTAATCAGCTAATTAACAAGCTGTAGTGTAAATATGGGTAAGGTTACTTTAAAACCAGAGCTGGGAATCATTACCTGCATTGCTGCTCACAAGAATACCTCATAACTGATAGTTCTAGATGAAATTATATCACTTGGTTAAAGGTACTTGTCATTCCTGTGAATATTAAAGTGCTTCACTTTACAACAGGCAGACCCTCTCACCCTCAGTTGGCTTAGAACCATCTCTCTAAACTTCTCCACAGATGTGCCTTTAGTTGGCCTGTTGAAAGGTGCTTCCTCCCTTCGCGGCTCCAGCTCTGCTGCCAGGTCATAGTGATGAACTTCCGCCATGTGGCACTTAATGATGCCCTCCATGTCTCCCCAGCTACCAGAATACACCTGGAATGATGAGGAGTGAGCTTTTACTTGAATTACAGTTCCATTTATTATAACAATGTATTTCCATTCTTCCAGTGGTTTGTGTGAATGCTTGTTGGCATGGGTGTGGTAACTGGTATATTGATTGTTATACTTCAATGGCCATATTGCTAAGCTTTGGTTGTTACTTTTGAGTCAGTCTCAGCTTCAGACGTCACGCCCACGGAACGTTGGCTAAACATCTGATGCATATGGCACACTTAACTGGAAACACTTCAGGAATGTCGAAGTCGTCATCCGATTGGTTGAATTGTATTGGATTTCCGGGGGACACAAGTGTCGCGTTTATTTCCGGTCAGCCAGGAAACAAAGCGCAGCCGTGTGATCACAGATGTGTGATCACAGACGTGTGATCCTACTGATTTACTCGGTGTTTTGATCAGATGTGGTAATGCAGATGCCAT
The DNA here is from genome assembly GCA_037974565.1 of Clupeocharax schoutedeni. NCBI lineage: Eukaryota > Metazoa > Chordata > Actinopteri > Characiformes > Alestidae > Clupeocharax > Clupeocharax schoutedeni. Next base: position 8,906,261 of record JBBPDH010000104.1, read on the forward strand.
TGTTGTTATACCTGCACCAACAGATCAATTACTTACTGCTGGTTTTATTCTCCTTCTTTGATTTTCTATGCTGACTGACCTGTTGCACGCCGGTCTTTTGTTTTGGGGACATTCCCACGCCCCGAAACGTGACACTGAACGAAACGAACTGTGATTGGTTGTTTGACATGTCGGTATGAAACATGGGAAATGTTGACGTTCGGGTTTGTTTTTCTTTTACTTTTTATTGTGATTTGTGGATTTAATACTGACACCAAACGGCCTTGGCCAAAGAAAGCTGCTATGAATTCCAGACCTTCAGTCGTCAGTCTGAAGGTCTGGTTATGCGAGACTACTTTTGAGGTTGTTTCAGGAGCAGATGTGCATGCCTCCTAGGAGCACATGTAGGTCAGTGGGTGTGATCACCATTGCAATGCACAAAAGGTGGCTTCTGCAATAATATATTTAACTGAGCTCACGTCTTATGGTTGTGTTGTACAGTCTTATTGTATAAAGGGATCAGTAGGGATTCACATTATTGTAACTGCTGTTTGATCAGATTGGCTGTTTTGAATGGCCTCAACTTACATTAAGTGAACTGGCCTGTGTGACAGGGAGATGCTTTGTTATGTATGAATACCAGCAATATTTAATCAGTATCGGATCTATATGTTATATCTCCACATAGATATATGAATGAATTAAACAAGAGTTTAATACAAGTATTTTGAAGCATTTCTATTGGTCTGCCCAATATGAAATGTTGACACAGTGTAAGTTGCAGTTGGAACTTTGAAATTGTACCCATGTAGACCATTGCATTTTCCAAAGCAAGGCTACAGTTTGGACCCCTAACTATATAATGTAAATATACACTGTACAACACAAAACAACACAATATAATTTGAAGCTTTGTGTTTGCATATTTGTATGTGAAATCTTGGCATGTCTAGCCCCCCATCTTCCCCTGAAAATGTTAGGGTGTAATTCAAACACTCTGTTACCCCTGAGTACAAGATTCTAGAGTAGCCATCTTGCCATTGTTGCATGATTCAAGGCAACTATTGTATTATCACTGGGGAGTATAATCAGCCTTAAAGTTTTCAGCATGTGACTATAAACCATGTATGATTAAAATGATTTAAATAATTTAGGCTACAATTCAAAACAAGCACAAAGGCAGACAGTACCTACAGCTTTACGTTTTGTGAGATCAAAATGAAAATGGGGGGAGGGGGGCAATACGCGGCAATCAGAGAAGAGTCTGACCTGGTTACTGGGCTTGGCAGACAGACATTTTCCCAAATATAGTGTGTCCTTTTCACACAGACTGCTGCAGGCTGTACCATCGATCATCCCCTTCCGGAACTTATCACACTGGAATAAAGAGACGCACACACACACACTCTCACACACACATCACTGCACATCAAAGAAAACAAGAACAGAGATAGGAGCACCCGAGACAGGGCCTGACCCATTTCTGCGTCTCTGTATTGTATTCTCTGAATCAGAAATGCAGCATTTGACTAAGCAGTTCTGAGTTCAGTCATGCACCAGCAGATGGCTCCCTTTCCACAATTATGTCTCTAGCAGGGCCAGAGATGAGCTGAATTTAAAGCACTGAGGCTGAACTCACAATAGCGTTTTTGCACTCGTGTCCACGGCACAGCTCCGTGTAGGAGGAGTACTCCACATACACCACCCAGCTCCCTACGAACACAGCCAGCCAGGAAAAGAACAGGTACTTCATGTGGAGGTATGAGAACCGGGCCTGTGCACAAGAGAACATAATGAGGAAGAGAGAACGAGCCACACGTGAACACACAACACCACAAAGTGTGTGGAGACGGTACCTTGCTCAAGGGTACCCCAATGGTGCCACTAGCAGTCCTTGGATTCAAACCCACAACTTTCTATTTTCCCGGGCAACTCCCGAACCACTAGACCACCAGCTGCCCTATGATGCCTCAGCACCTGCATGAACGAGTACTAGTTCAAAATTTCATCAATTCACTCAAGACTTTAGCATCTGGTGCAAATTGTTCTTCAAGGTTAAAACGTTGTTCCGCCTATCAGATCCTTCTTATTTAATGTGGTCAGCAATCACAATGGCACACATCAGGTCTTTATATTCACGTGACAGATTTGTTTTTGCGTGAACAGCAGAAACCGTTCAGTTAAATTCTGATCTGGGCCAATTTTTGAAATGAAAAACCATTATGTGTCGGAAACACTGTGACTTCTGTTTGACCAGCATTGTTATGTCATCATCATTAATTTTGTGCGATGGAACAGACGTTTTATGGCAACATTAATCAGTATGGCTGTTACTATGGTTACAGGTTCAAGTCTTTCGTTTTGGAGGAAGAGCATGTAGTGTAAATAAACAAGAGCTTTCTAACGAGAAAAGTCAAACGAAAAGAAAAGAGAGATGCAAAAGGGGCTTCTCACAGTATTAATCTCACGGTTTTGGAAGTGACTCTGCCTTCTTCTTCACAATACGCAAACGAGAAACCTGCCTCATTTCTGTTTGACCACAGAAACTCCCATTTTTCCGCTTTTCTATAAACTTTTGATCATGCTCGTTTTAGTGCCTGTTGTTGTTGATCCTGCGAATTTATAGCAAGGGTTCAGAGAGCTAACTTTAACATAGCGTGTCTGTTGAATGAGAGTGTTGGATGGATGGGCTGATCTGTTCACACTGATGTCAGATATGAACTATTTAGACAAAAGCATTGGAACGCACCTCTTAATTATTGAATTCAGTTAGCCCCTTACTTCGAAGGGCAATTTTAACGATTCAGCATACCAAGACTTTTGCTTCTAACTTTAGACACAGTTTGGGGAAGAACCTTTTCTATTCCCCAGTGCACAAAGCAAGGTCCATAAAGACATGATTGGATGTGGGAGAACTTGACTGGCTGACACAGAGAGCTGACATCAACCCCATCCAACACCTTTGGGATTAACTAGAACAGAGACTGCGAACCAGATCTTCTCATCCAACATAAGTAACTGACCTCATAAATGGGCATAAATTCTCACAGAAACACTCTTCTTGGAAAGCAGAAGCAGAACCTATTATATGTTTTTTATTAGAAATAAAAACATATAATGGGTCTCAAAACTAATTTTTTGGACCAGATTATGGTAGTTTATTTTACTGTTGTTTTGCATAGACGTGTTTGTTCCTCCACTACTGTCACACAGTGGCTAGTTGCTTTCCAGCATATCATCATGTTAGGGTTCGGGTCAGTGGCACCTTAGCCACTGCTTTTGTTTTGGGGTTTTGGGGCTTTTTCTGTTCTGGTTTTG
>JBBPDH010000104.1:8936982-8948617 GCA_037974565.1 Clupeocharax schoutedeni
ATTTTTAAATTATATATCCAAACATTTCATACAAGATATCACTGAGCGCAGATACACACTTTACAAATAGAAACAAGTCTATGAATTGAAATTAAAAATAATAAGTCTAGCCATCATTATTTAATTAAAATTATGCACTGGCTGTTTGAAGCTGCTGTAGGTAGCAGGCGGGCATTAGGACCCAGGCGGAGCTACACTACGCTGCTTGTTATTAAGTAGCAACCGGAGCCCGTTTAGTAATATTTCTCTGGTAGCGCCATTTGTATTCAACAGAACAATACTATGAGTGTCCATAACTCTTCACTGCTTAACTTTACTTGTTTCCTTAAATAAAAGGAAAGGTTTGGTGAAAAGTGTCCAGCCCTCCATACACTCTAATTCCTTCCTACAACCCTGGGGGCTAAGCCCCCCTTGTCTTTTCGTCCTAGTGACGTTCCTGTTTCACAGTAGGCATGTTTCACCCACAACAGTGCAATTCAGCTAGGTATACATCCGCGCTAAAATATCAAGGTGAAAGTTGACCCGGCTCCCAACCCAACATTGTGAATAGATTAACGGTGATGGGGTTTTTTTTGCCCGATAAGAGTCTCAGGTTAATGCAGCACGTTAACGCCGATAACAGCCCACCAGTGCTCCAGTTTAAGAACTATACAAACCACCAAGCAAGATGACCACATTTTCATACTTAGCGACATAGTTATTCTTCATCACTAAATTAGATATTAGATATCCATTAGTCACAGAAACGCGATAATATTCACATTTATGCTAAAGGGGACTCATACGATTATATATGAGCTTCTCAGTGAAATATGTTTGAGCATTTGCATGAAATATTAAATCTGTATCACTGCATTAAAAAGTTATAGCAGGAAATTTCCTTCAATTTTCCACATACTTCACGTGTAGTTGGTCAGCCAATTCAATTGTATGTTGTATCTACAAAATGAATGTTTCTATAGGCCCCCAAATAGCCCAAATTATCACTACAGCTTCTTATAAGCTGATTAAACCACATCCAGATCTTTAGTAAGATGTGGTGTAATTTAAGCCTGCTTTGTGAATACCAGTTCTGGTGTATAAAATAGTCGCCTGTGTAGGGAAATTGTTCTTATTTTTTTCTTATTTTAAAGTCACACGGTGTCCCTGTCAGTCCCAAGCTAGAGGCCTGTAGACCAGTGCATTTAGACCTACTGGTTCCATTAGAAGAGCCACTAGGCTTTTCAGAAAAGCCTTTAAAGCCCCTAGTAGTCAGCCCAGGGCCTGTAGCATGTACCCCATGGCCTGCAGCATGTAGCCCGGAGCTAACAGACCTTCTAGGCTCATTAGAGGAGCCATTAGGCCCTTTAGCCAAGCCTTTAAAGCCACTAGTGATGTTAGCCCCATGTAGTGAGGACTCAGAGGCCCTAGAGAAGGATAGTGAAAATCGTGAAAGTGAATAGCATGAAACTCCACCTCTGCATTTAACCCATTCACCAAGTGAAGCAGTAGGCAGCCAGGAACACACGCCTGGGGAGCAGAGTGTGGGGACGGTACCTTGCTCAGGGAAGCTCAAAGGTGCCTTGCGGTCTCGGGAATCAAACCCACAACTTTCTGATGGCAGGGTGAACACCCTAACTACTAGCAGAGGCCCTGAGGCCCTAGAGAGGGATAGCCGAGGCCCTGATGCTCTAGAGAAGGATAGCCGAGGCCCTGAGGCCCTAGAGAGGGATAGCCGGGGCTAAGAGGCCCAGCTTAGCTGAGGCTTAGAGCTCCAGGGAGGGCTTAGCCATAGCTCAGAGGCCGAAAAGGGCTAGTAACCCCACCAGTGGGAGGGGGCCTTCCCCTGAATTTTTTTTTTTTTGGGGGGGGGGGGTTACTGGGGTCTTGGAAGGCTCCAGTCTACAAAGACGGCTCCACCCTCAAGAACAGCAAGGCGCTTTCAGAGTGCTCTGGTGGAGATAGTGGAGAGAGCTCCCTTTAGGATGCTCCATCTCAGACAAGGACATAGAGGAGTTCCCCCCTGAGGGGCTCCGTGGAGGTGACTCTCAGTATGGGGTTCTGCCTTGGAGAACAGGGATGAGCTCCTGGTAAGGGGCTCCAACCCCAAGGACAGTGAAGGCTCAGTCACAGAGGACAATGGGGCCTTCAGGTAGGGGGGGCTCCACCCCCGAAAACAGGAAGGGCTCCCAAGGGGAGCGTCCCGTGAGACCCACCTGGACTGCCATATGCCATGGTCCCCTTCAGTGAGATGCGGATGAATGGGACTCACAGGTCATTTCTCTTTGCCACCGCCCCTCCTATGTCCCTTTGGATGTTGTGGGGCTCTGTTCATGCACGGTGGGGTGTTCTAGAAGGGGGGTACTGTCAGGGCTGGGGACTGTAATGATAGGAGGCCACTGCAGGCTGTCCTTTTTCTGTTCTTGGTTTTGGGGTTTTGTTTGAGAAACTTTTATTGTGAAAGTTGACTGTTGGGTTGTTGATGGTTACAACTGTATAGGTTTGTGATAAGTGCTTGTATTAAGTTATTGGTAGTTAGGTTTTAGTTTATGGGTGTTTAAGGGGTTTGTGTTACGGGGTCAGTGCTGGGCCACTGTGAAACTACCAAAGTGTGAAGTCTATGTTTCTCCTGTTATCATTGAGTACTATAGTACTGTGTATGACACTTGACTCAGTTTTGGTTCTGAAAATAAAAGAAACAATATGCAACACTTCAACCGGTGTCAGGAGAAGGAAGGGAGACATGACAGACAGGTAAATCGAAATGTGTGCCACCTTGATGAAGAGCTGATTGTGGTTGGAGCAGGTTGAGAGATAAACTACAGATTCACAACTATTTGTTGTTAGCAACATTACTCTCACAGTCGCAGTTCTACAAGTTTCTGCCGTCTGAATTGCCCCCAGCACTTCTCAGAGGTTTTTAACCATCTCCGGGAACGTCTTCGTGTGGACCAACAGGTCGTCGAGGTACACCATGCATTTGCTTCATGGTATTCACCCTAACATGCGCTCCATCAGTCTTTCGAAGGCATCAATTTAAACTGCCATAGGCCGTGCCCAATCGTGAATGCGGTTTTTGGTTTAGCATCGGCAGCTAACTCGACCTGCCAGTACCCACATCTAAGATCAAGCAACGTGAACCACCTCGACCCCGCTACACGTCATCTATCCTCGGCAAAGGGTTAGAGTCCTTGGTCGTTTCCTGGTTCAGGCACCAGTAGTCTACACAGAATCTCCAGCTGTTGTCTTTTTTCTTCACCAGCACATCTGGGGCCACCCAGGGGATGTCTGACGGCTCAATCACGCAGACCGCTGCCATTTCTTTGATCTTTTGCTCGACTGCCTGCTGCTTGTCCAGGGAAAGCCGGTGTGGTCGGGACAGCATTGCCAGTCTCGATGCAATGCTCCACGAGCCCTGTCCGGATGCACTCTTCATCCTTTGCTGCAACCAGTTCCTCGTTCTGGGCGAGAAGTGATTCCAGCTATGCTCGCTGCGCCGTGTCCAGCCCCTTGCTATCTCTCTCTCGCAGCTCCTTCACGCGTCGGCCGGTTGCGCCACTCTCTGCCCCGCTCGCACAAACTCCCCACCGTGGCCCTCAGCTTGACCAGCGCATCCATTCCGAGGATGCACTCCTCTGTCACCTCAGCCAGCCACACCTCCTGCTCTATTTCCACCCCTTGGACGGTGAGTGTCAGCAGCCGCCTCCCTCTTATCATGGCTTTATCGCCTGTCACCATTGAGAGCCAAACGGGCATTGTTTTCCAGCCGGGCAGGCTTGTGTGCTGTGTTTCCGGCAGGACCTCTGGACTATGGTGATGGTGGAGCCAGTATCAACCAGTGCTCTGAAGCGGACCCCATTGACAGCACATTTGACACGGAGCCCTTCTGGTTCTCCCAACAGCCCCACGCGCAGCTTATTTCTTTTTTGAGGGGCTTGGGAAGGGGGCGGACGGGGCGACCCTCTTTGCTCCGCCCGCTGATCGTTTCACGGCAGCTTTTAATGTTTTCTCTCTAGTTGGTGGCTCACTGCAATGTTGGGTGATGTGCCCAGCTTGGCCACAGCGGAAGCACAGTCTCGCCTCCTGCGGTTTCTCATTGGTCATGCGGTGCTCTGCGGCTTGCTTTGGGGCTTCCTTTTCCTCTGTCTCTGCAGCTGCTACTCCCCAAGACCACCTCCAGATGTTCTGTCTCTGCGAGCGCCGCCAGCAGGGAGGTTGGTGCGGCGATGCACATGTGCTGCTGCAGGCGCTCAGGGGTTATCGCATTTAAAAATGCGTGCAGCGCCAGGTCTTCTTGTACCGTCGCTGGGTACCATGGATAAGCTCTGCACATGCACTCCTACAGGTCTCCGACCAGGGCACCCCACGTTTCACCTACCTTTCGACGCTGCTCACTGAGCTGGGCTCTCAGTGCCTCCTCTTGGACAGGCCGGCCAAAACGCTGTTTCAACACCACCACAAGCTGGTCGAACCCCCGGTGTTCCTCCTGTGGCGGTTCCAGCAGGACCTTCAGAGCCTCTCCTTCCAGCGTCATCGTCAGGTGCACCGCTTCTTCACATGGCCGCCAGTCATTGAATTCTGCTGCCGCTTCGACCCGCTCCAGGTAGGGTTCCAGCGGCTCTCTCCCACTGAACCGTGGCAGTCTTTCGGGGGATTTCTTTTTCTCCCCTCTGGTCTCCCTGCTCGGCCCGGTCCCGCCTTGGTGTGCAGAAGCGGCCCGCTTTCTGCTGCGCAGCACTAGCCCCATCTGGGTGCCACAGCTCCCTCGCGGGTGTGTCGACGACCATCTCAGCGAGCCCTGCTCCTTCCTCCGGCTCCAGCCTCGCATCCCCCTTCCTCTGCAGCGCGCTTTCATCCCACTTCCCGACACCAATGTGGCAAACGGTAGAAGAAGTCGCTAGACGTCGGTGGAAGGAGTTGCTAAGACTGGTTCAAACATGTTCAGAGGTTTTATTGAGCACCAACACACAGTTTACAGCACACTGCTCTGCTCACTACCCCAAAACTAAAATGGCGCTAATCGCGCCCCCTCCGTCTTATACCTCCCCCAAAACACCTGCCCATCACCCAAATCTGAACCCCACATAACCCCTAGCACACACATACACACACACCCACGCACAGTTCACGTGCTACCTCCAGCTCGCCACAATACTTAAAATGCAGTGTATATAAAACACAATAGTGTCCTAACAGCAGTGCTCTAATAGCTTTAATAAAATATGGTAATCTAGGACTGTTTCTGGGGCCATTACCAGCTTTCGAGCACCCCAGGAGTGAGGTCCATGTCTAACCTATTTTAATCATACTGTCAGCAAGAATGAAACAATAATGTTTATTTAATTCATTTTGATTAAGAAACAAGGGCTTACTGGGCTTTTAAACAAATCTGATTAAATACTAGTAGTACTAACAGCAGCAACAACAATAATAATAATAGACAAACTCAGGTCCTATTTACACTGCTTGTAGTTCAAATGTTCTTAAAGCAAACAACTTCATCTGTAAATAGTAAATGTACTTTTTGTCACGATTGGCTGATCTTGGGCATGTTAATTGTATTCAAGCATAACATTAGACATAAACGTATCAAGTGACATGCTGTAGAAATTCTAACTCAGTGAAACAAGGTGTGAAAATGATTATGTAACTGCAAGGAACGTTGTGTGTGTGGATGCCTGTAAGAGAGATGGCATCAGGGGTGTTGTCCTGCAGGACGGGGGCGCTGTAGTTCTCTCTTTGAGAGCAGATGGAGCACTTTGTATTCATGCCAGGATAAAGTCTCTGCTGAGGAAAGTGTCGTGACTGTGACTGAACTGAGGGAAAATATGCCTGCTTCATTCAGCTACCATCCCCATTTACTGACAGCCCACAAAATAAAGGACAACAATATCTGAAAAATAGCCACTGTAGTCTTTTCTGAATGTGAAGTTAATAAGATCCTAGACCCTCAATCATTGCTCAGCTCCATGATAAACGTTGAAGTTTAAGTATCACTCATTTGTGCTGTATCTGTAGCATGCAGTTCATTGTCATCCTTTTAATTTGTATTCCTCGACTAAGCAAAAGATCAGAAAACCCCCTTTTATAAGAAAAGTTAATGGCCAGGTGCTGAAACATCTTCCCATTGACTTCTATTGCTAATATGGTTTGAGTGGACAGATTAGCATTACAAGGACATTAATTTATATGATAATTGATCACATGTATGTAGACATGATAGATTAAATGCCAGAGTGTTTATTTCAGCCTGCTACTCTGTCAAAAAACCTTTAAGAAGGAAAAAAAATTGTTAAAATGTAATTTTTTTGACCATTTATACTAGCACATTGATTATTAAACTGTCAGATAATGTTTAGGGCGGTTGGTGTTTTAAATTATCTAATAAAATGTAAAAATGTAAATTGGAATCCATTTTTTTCTGACAACATCACATAGTCCAGGCTCATGTATGCTTCATATCTTACTGTTCTAGGTGCTTGATATTCACATAAGACTCTTACTCTGATTCTGAGTGCACTCTGGTGATAATAAAGATAAAAGCGGCTGTGCTTTCAGATGATTCGTTTAAATGGCAGTTGATGATAGATGCACACACCTCACAAATGCACAAAATAAATAGCTCAGGGATGTGAAACTGCAGGCGTCCTTTCCTGCCATTATCTGTCAGTAAGGTCTATGAGCCGTGTATGAAAAATGTGAGAGACATAACAAAACGAGACAAGGCGTTTCTTTCCCTAGTAGCCACTATGAAAGCTTCCAAGCAGTTTCGAATGAACTCCATTCAGTTTAGCCCAACTGAGAGAACACAGTCAGAGATTAATATATTGTCTCGTAAAAAGCACAATGCTTATATGATACTATTTGTGTGTCTCGTCATATTCTTCTTTATCATTTAAAGTGTCAGTAACAACGTGGACTCTGTTCGGGGTCAGCGTGGAAGAACTGAGAGTGAGGGTGAAAGAGCAAATGAGAGAAAGTGGGAGTGGTCTAGCAGCACTTGCACTTTGGCACAAATGAATGCCTTGTGCTGCCCTTGAAATGCACTGGCACGGTCAGCCACGGTCAGGTGTGGTAGTAAAGGCACAGAGCCAATTCACATGTCCTTCGGGCCCTCATCAGCACACCCTCAGGCTCTCTATGGCATGTGTACACGTATGTGCACTCATTAAGATTCATACCTGTTTACACCATCAAGTCTGTGTTTATAGTATACATGAGATTTCCAACAGAATTTGACTTTTACCGTGGAAGGGCATGGGGCCCATTCACAGCATTTCAGTGGAGTGGAAAATCCACTAAATTCTCAGAAAAAAGAGAGATAACTCTCCTAATGCAGCTACATTTACTATGATGGACACCGGATTAGCAGAGAAAGTATTTGGCACACAATGGCCTAACACTCAAACAAAGCTATCCTTTTTCTTATCGCGAAGAAGCCTCCATATGTCCAAGGCTTGAGAAGTGCTCCAGAAGGAGGCTGGTTTACATTTCTTACACTTCTGTAAGGTCTGTAAGTGTTCATCTGTTTATCTGTACTCTTCCACTGTTATGTCTGTTCTGTATCTACACAATAATAAAGGCAGTTATAGAGATCTATCAGCAGGGGGCACACTATTTTTCACTCACAGTGAATTTCTTTCCATTGGAGGATATTGCATTGGCTTGCAGTTCATTCCAGATTTTAAAGTATAGCAATGTAAACCTGGAGCAAACCACAATTGGATGTTGCTTTGTTGGCCATGCTGCTGAGTCAGGCAGTAAATAAAAGGCACATGACATCTTTAACTTCCACTGGAATATACTGGTCCATTATAGTCTGTCTACATAAACTCTGCGGTTCCTGGAATAGACTGTCTCAGCAGAGCCCTGATACACTGAGCCAATATGTATGATACTCCTGTATATAACTGTACATCAACATTTGGGATAGCAAGGCAGACTGTATGGACATAAGCATGTTGAAACCTGCCCATTACACATGTATGAGCTCAGTGGCCGTCCTATTCAAAACCCATGGTTTTAAAATAAAGTTTCATATCTTTTTGCATGTATAACAGCCTCCAGTCATCTGGGAAGGCTTTCCACAAGTTTAAGATTTGTGTCTGTGGGAATATATGCCTATTCAGCCAAAAACGCATTTGTGAGGTCAGGCACCGATGCTGGACAAGCAGGTCTGCCTCGCAATCAATGTTCCAATTGAACCCAAAAGGCATTCAGTTGGATCAATGTCAAGCAGCTCAAGTTCCTACACATCATACGCATCAAACCAAGCTTTTAAAGACTTGCTTTGTGCACATGACGAGAGACATGCTGGAGCAGGAAAGATCCTTCCTCCAACAGCAGCAACAAAGTTAGTAGTGTATAATTGTTTAAATTTCTTTGTATGCTTTAGTATAAACATTACCCTTCACTGAATATGAGGGGGCAAACCTAAACCCTGAAAAGCCCCAGCCCATTTCCCCTCCTACACCAAACTTCATTGTCCTCCAAGCCCAGACTGAGCCATCCATCAGTATATGTAGGCCTACATTCAACAAAGCATGTGTTTTGGTGAAAAAACATGCATAAACATGCCTATTCAGTGTAAGCCCGAAATATGCCCCCAAATATATATGCACCCAAAACATTTTAATTTCATTTTAAACTCAGTTTATTGCATTACCCTTAAAGAAAATGTAAAGGTAAACCCATATGCACCTTTGTTCATTTAAATACCCCCCTGAGATATGCAACCCAAAAGGTTGCAGGACAAAAGTATTGGGACATGAGGCAAGGTGAATGGCTTTCAGAGAAAAAAATCTGATCTACTGGGGCTAAAAATACAAATGAGGGCTCGTTGGAAAGGTGTCCTTTCCCCGCCGAGATATGCAACTTGGAAGGTCTCGGGACAAAAGTATTGGGACAATACGGAGAGGTGAACGGGTCCCCTTGTGTGAAAACATCCAGAAAAAAATTCTTTATTGCCACAAAAAAAAAAGGCAGAGGATATTTGCAGTTTCTGCATTATTGTGGGGAAACTATGAGTTCGGTTCTTAAAAAAAATCCATGTGTGACTGAATCTGCGACTCCTGATCCACGTAAAACTGGGGGTTTGCTGTAATGTGTGATCCAAAACTATCATCTAACATCAGTAACTAACTCACTAGTGCTCTTGTGGTTGGATGCAATCAAGCCCTCACTGCAATGTTTCAAGAACAGGGGCAAACTCCCCATTAACACTTGTCTGCAAACCTTTTATGTGCAAATTCAAATATAAATAAATTGTGCTGATGTATATAAATCCTGAAAATACGTCTGATACCACAACAAATTAAGGCATCTTTGAAGAATTTTACTACTATGAAGATTTAGTCATCAGTATAAAAATTAGATTTAATCATTTTTGTGTGTGTGAGTGTTGACTCCTCTGATTGCCTCCTCTGATTGTTCACAAATGTTAAACTCTTCAGAGAGAAAGAGAGAGAGAGAGAGAGAGAGAGAGATTACCTAATCTTTCATGTGCTACTATATAGAGCTGACTCTAAGTCTTGTCTAGCTGCCGACAAGCAAGTGCAGTTTTCCATTAGATATCAATGACGAAGACAGTGTGAGTGTGCCTGCCTACGTCACATGCACTCACTCACACACACATGCACACACACTCATACAAGTATGCATGCAATCAAAAAACCTATCCATGTGATGATTGTTCATTCTCAATGGGCAGATACAATATGATGTGCAAAATAGAATGCAACAGTGTGTGAGTGATTGTAGGCGCTGGTCTGGCATGGCACACAACATGCACTTGACACTATAAGTTGCACTACATGCACTATAAGTTGTACAAAAAGACTCACAATGTGCTATTCAGCATTGGCCGACGATGCTAACTGGCTGAAATATTTAATATTTGCAGACAATGAAGAATTTATGTTCCTTATCTGCAGACAATGGGAATTAAATTAGATTATTTTCAGACACAGAACATTTTATTTTCATTTTTTCTTCTGTTTATGCCTGTAAAATGTGTCTAGCGTAGCACAGCATAACATAACCTAATTTTCAGAAATGAGGGTGTAAGTGGTCACAGGAGCAGGACAGCACTTAATGAGTATACCCGATCAGTTGTATAAACACTGAATATGTGTATGTATATGCTAAGTGTGTACATAGATCACATGTGTGGTAGAGTGCATGAACTCCACTCCACTACACACACACACACACACACACACACACACACACAGACACACACACATACACACACACACATAAACACATGAAATTATCCACCCACATGCACTGTTCTGGTCACAACCATTCCTTCTCCAAAGACAGACTGATTGGCAGGTTTCCATTTCCGTATCTGGATCTTACAGGACGGAGAAGAAGTGTGAGGTCATACAGTAAAAAACAAATCTGGTTTAACTGCTTTTAGATAATGCCATCAGACCCTTTCAGAAATAGTAGATAAGAAAAATGATGTCCAGTGCCTCCCAGAACATCAGCTAAGACATGACTGCTGTTTGAAAATTGCTTCTTTAGTTTACTCTAGGGCTGAGAGGTTAATGTAGCTGACTTGTAGGTAGAAAGTTCATAACTCATTAATCAGCTTTGGCAGACTGCATACATACACCAATCAGAGAGAACATTAAAAACACTGACAGGTTAAGGAGATAAGATTACATCGAATTCGTCCCTCTCAAGGTTTCAAGATTCAAGATTCACGATTCAAGATGAAGAATAAATTAGAAAGCAAGTGAGCTGGAAATTCTTGAAAGTCATGCCTTGGAAGCAGGAAAAATGTTAAGTATCTCAAAGGCAGAGTTCCTCAAAAGGGAGCTGTAGTTAGTACCTACTGTTGCACTTTCAGCTTCATTGGCCAGGAAGGATTGAGGAAGGATCACTCAGTTTTCACTCATTACAAAGCATTTATTGCTTTCTTCATAGCACTGGGAAACATTTCAGTTGCATGAGAAACGCAGCAACATGCTCTCTTTTCTCACAGGTACACACACGTTAGCCTAGCATCCCCTGCTGCAACGTATATATAAAAAAAATCGTGTCAACACAAAACATGGGGTGCAGCATCTAAATCATTCCTGGCAGAAAACATGCAATGTCTGTCTCCCAAGGAAAACAACTATCTATGTTATTTCACAATGAAAGTAAATATCTTTATAATGCTTGTGTATGCACCATTTCACAGAGTACATAGTTTACAAACATTTATTTATGTGAACATACCAAAAAACAAACTCTATACCAAAAAACAAACTCTATGCAATACATGTTTGATGAGGGCACATAACTTGGGTGCCCAAGGCTCATTGATGCCTGTGGGGAGCTTTCCTGTCCAGTCCCATCACACAAAAGAGCTGCTGTAGCACAGATTGCAGAAAAGGATAATGCTGACTACGATATAAAGTATCAGAACACAATATATCACGGCTTGCTATGCATGCTGACAACTGTCCACCACCAAAAATGCCATGTACCATGATGCAATGGAAAAAGTTACGTTTTCCTTTACAGCATGTGGATGGCCGTGTGTATGTGTGTCACTTACCTGGTTAAATAATGGTATCAAAGTCAAGTCAAAAGTCAAAGTCAACTTTATTGTCATCTCTGCTATATACTGTACAGGTACATAGAGAGACGAGACGACGTG
>JBBPDH010000104.1:8988039-8999486 GCA_037974565.1 Clupeocharax schoutedeni
AAAGAGAAAAGAGAATATATAATGGTGCCGGGCTTGTTGAGTGTGACACCTGTTTGATCAGACGAGCCGAGTCGTGACTCTCTTTCAGACAGGGAGAAAGAGGACAAAACCCTGCCCCTCTGCTGCTGCCTCTCCCGTCTCATAGACTGAGCACACAAACCAAACCTGCTCTTTTTTACTTGTCTTTATTCGGTTTTAGTGAGATATTGAGCAAACCAGGTATATCTGGTTATGTTTCCCTCGTGTAACAGAGCTAAAACCAAACCCCGTTTTTCAGTCGGACTATATTCTGTTTTAGTAAGATATTGAGTTACCTCTGTCTCTACTTAGTGTTTTAGATCTGAAACAAAACCTAACGTTCAAATTTCTGCCTGAGTTTATTCGTTGTTCATAAAGATACTACGCATCCAGTGGCTCTCCCTCGTGTTATAGAGCTAATACAAAACCAAACGGCACCATATTTCCGACTTTTCTTTATTGTTTTTTAAGTAACCAGGGTCTCTCTCTCTTTCGCGAGTTAGAGCTGAAACAAAACAACTGACTTTGTTTTCACTAAGATACCAAGAATCCAGGGACTGTGTGTCTCTCCCTCGTGTTACAGATCTAAAACCAAACCAAACACGTTTCTAAGTTCAGCCTGCGTGTATAACCCGAGAGTGGTCGACAATCAGCCCTTTCTGCTTTCTTTTAAACTACACTCTCCTTGTTCGACATTCTGATCAAGTAGACGAAGAGAGGTGTTTGTGCCAGTTAAGGAAGAAAAAAACAGCGTTTTGAAGGAGAAATGTAGCCCTTTTTCATATTCTTGAGGTCTTGCTGTCGGTGGGTGGGCTTTCAGTGTGCCTGGATTTCCGTACGATCGTGCTCAGACACTTTAACCCTTTCCGTGGTGCCAGTAATGGTCCAGTTTTTATTTGGCGCAGACCCCTTTATTGTCGCCTCGTAGGCCACCATCAGGGGTGTGTAATTATAGCTGAGTTACTACATATTAAGAACCAGAGAGCGAACAGCCCTTTGGGTCATACCCCCTCCCCCATCCAAGGTGAGTCAAGGTGAATGGGCCTGCAGGGTTCAAATCGGCACCTTACTGCTTTCTGTCCACCAGCTCATGCAAACAGCACCAAACTATTGATTGTACCGTCATTTCATCTTCCTGATTGCAGTGCCTGCCTGCACCAGTCTATTAGATACTGGTGCCGCCTATTAATCCCTCACTTTGGTGCCTTTTTTTAGGGCGGGAGGCCCTCCATAGCTGATAGTGTATCACTTTTGAACATACATGTGCCTGAGTCTAGAGGAACACACGTGCAAGCTTTAGAGCCTGACCAGGGCCACTCATGACTAAACGTCTTTGTTTGGGTGTGTATTAGTACACTTTCTAGGCTCTTAGGTTGCTTTGCGAGCTGCGGTCAACATTCAACAAGTGGAGTGGACAAAAAAAGCATACATGCTGTTCTTTTTCATACTTCTTCGTGGGCGACTATAAAATGGTGGCTTTCGTCGAGCTGTGACACATGTGGGAAGTCACGGGTCGATTGACCTGGTGCTTACTTACTGTGTGTAACCCTCCTGCAGCTCTGTGTTATATGCCGACAGTATTTAAACAAACCAAGGCTTATGAGAAAACAGTCTGTGATAAGTGTACTGAAGTGACATCGGCCACTTTCTTTACAAAAGCTGTATGAAACAACGATAAAACATTACTTTGGGTGTACATTTGATCTTTATTCCTGCCTTAGAGAGCTTCTGGATTAGTTGTACTTTATATTTGAAGCTTTGATGAAGACCATTTCCTTTGAATATGTGACAGTTGTGTGGGCATCTGCCTTTATTGATGAAAGATTGTTTTCTGTGGCATTATGGAGAACAGAGTGCATTAGAGATTCACAGCTCTATTTGTTTTTGTATTATGTAACGGAAAGGGCCTGTGGCTAAAATCTAAAGGAAGTGAGAAACTGTCATCATCAACTTGCCAGAGGCAAAAAAAAAATGTTTTGCAAGGCCTTTGGGATTCCTTTAAACGTGTGTCTTATTTCTAAAGTATTATACACATTTGGCAGTAAGTTACCTGATAATGTCCTCATTGTCTAGAAGGAAATATGAGCTTTTAAACACCTCATTGTTTTATAAAAGCAAAGGGGGCCTTAGTTTTTCCGAGAGAGTTAGACAATAGGCCCACCCCACAGAACAGATTTATTAAACTAGAGATCGTTATGAAGCCATTGTCACTTCTTACTATTGTATTTCAACAGAGTGTAAAAAGTGTTTGTAAATGTGTTTCCTGAAGATTTGTAAACTGTTTCGCCAGGTTAAAAAAAGTAGACCACCATGAACCCACCAGTTTTGGTGAACAGCTAAACCTATCCCTGCTTTCACTGGCCGACTAATAAGGCCTACCAAATTTTAAACAAGGCCCCTGACCGACAGGAGTCACGTCAGATTTTAGCTGCGAGAAGACAATACAGCCAAAGCGAGTGCTGCGTTCTGTACTGAGCTTCTTTCTGACACTGACATGACACTAGAGTGAGACATTTTGAGGGAAAAAATATCCTTGTGTTGCTGTACTTGCCAACTTTGCATGTACCCTCAACCCCTACGGGAACGTGAATTTCCCCCACATGGAAACACCAGGAAGTCTCTGGTCACGAGAGTCACATGTCATAGTGGATTATGCTTAGCTGTGCAATTATAACTGTTTTTTTTTGGTAACTGCAATAATGAAACACTATACAATCCTATTTTTGAACTACACTTTATGCTTAATTTATTAAAGCTATTTAGGTTCTTTAGGACATTAATGATTAATGATTGCTTGGTGGAAGACTTATCCACTTTGTTCTTTTTCTGAAACATACAGTCCATATCTCACCTTAGGAGATGGAGATGAACTAGTGGTTTTTGAATGTTCCTGGGAGGACAGAAACATGCGAGCACTCCACATAACATACTCTTGCTTACTTCATCGCCAGTGAAGTCATGAAACATATTAACAAACATTTTATTTCTCTGCAGTGAAAATCTTCATCTTTTACGTAATCTTCTATGGCTGCTTGGCTGGAATTTTCATTGGCACCATCCAGGCTATGCTCCTGACCCTTAGCAACTACAAGCCCACGTACCAGGACAGAGTTGCACCCCCAGGTAAATAACTAACATTTTTAGACATATTTAAAATGTTACCAAATGTCAGACTCACTCACATTCACAGGTGTCAGACTGACACATTCTCACTCAACTCACTCAAGTGTTTTTGGGACCAGCATGTAAAATACCACATTTACTGGTTAAGTATTGTGACAGTAGTGTCACGTTGTTGGTATTTTTAACTGGTCACTGCAACAGTCACTATATATTACTCTCGTAAACATTACAGATTACTTTGTTGGCGTAAGTGTCTGTTTTTAAAGTTGTATTACCAACATGCATTTGCCACCAAACATCTACATAACCATCCCTGCCAGGGATTTCCCTAGATAATGTGATTGCAACAGAACAAGAAGAGCAGCACCTGAGACTGAGTATATTGGTAGTCAGCATTGGTACCGATAGTAGCCTAAAGAAATAATACTCTTATTTTACAGAGAAAAGGTTCATTTTGTTGTAAAACCTAACACCCATTCCAACAGTGTCCTTGCCTTTGCTTTCCTCTTCTAAAATAAGCAAGAGAAAGACAATGATATTTTCAGCCATTTTGTCATTTCACTCTCCTGTCAGATTAGCGGGGCTTTCCCTGTCAGCTCTGAGGGTACTGCTGTTCTTCACAGCTCGTCTCTGAGCTGCCATTTCTTATGGCTGGGGAGGGGGGATGGTGGTTCACTTTTAAACTGTTTGTGCGTGCTTGTAAGGAGGCCTTTAAAGTGATTTTCAGTAGAAGGGCCTTACAGTGCATTTTACAAACGATAATAAAGAAAAAATAATAAAGAAAGAGAAACCATGCTTTGGTAAGGGTTGAGAGACCACAATACAGGTTTGACGCTTCTGTTCTTTTAATCTTTAGGGAAATTCAGACACTGCTTGGTTTCGCATTTCTCTCTTGCCAGGCATTGGCCGAGCCAGCCCCAGTAGTCTTGTGGCAGTGAATGTTTGCACAGTGCACACTGCTGCCTTGGCATATATTTAGCAGCATTCATAAAGGGCCGGCTCAGACATTGAACATTAGCCAGTCAGCCAGCGCTGTTTCCCTAGAAGAGCAAGCCCTTGTGCAGATAGGTTTAGTGAAAGAAGGAACATGAGTAGGTGCAGAGCGGAGCCCAGCAGAGCGCGCTGCGATTGGAAGCCGCGATAAAGGAAGGAGGTGGTAGACACACTCACTGCTCTCAAGTCCCACCCTCCTCAGGGCCTAAAAGTTTCCATTGTGTGTGAGAGAAGCACGTGAGGGTGGGGGTGCAGATAGCAGGCCGTGAGAGTGTGTGGCTTAGCCTGAGTAAGTTAACAAGTAATAAAAGGAAAAAATTTCTTTGAAATACTGTTTTGAGTTGTAGTGTGTCAGTAGCTGCATGAAAACAAGAAGTGCACACCCGTGCTAAGACCGTTAAGAACAGTCCTAACCTTACAAACGATAAAACGGTTCCTCCCACTCACTCTCCCTTACTGCCTCTGCTCATACCACGCCCCAATTTGGCCTGGTGCATGAGTTGGGTGGAAAATTACTGCCAGGCTGAGAACATGAGGTTCATCTGAATAGCTAACTTCCATGACAATGAATAGATTTGTTGCTTGTGTTTTGGTTACCCTGCTGTATTCCACTGCTTGTGGAATATCGCAGACTTTAATGTTTAATAGAAGAAAATAATTATTACTGCTGGCTCTATATCATCTATTTAGTGTACGTTGGTGAATGTAAGTGTAAGTGGTGATGTGCAGAAATAAATCAGAGATGAGGCAGGTGAGATCAGAGATGAGTCTAGATGAGGCAGGTGTTCGATTCTTGCCATTATTTTTGAGTTGAACTGTGTTATTGTCTTAGTTTAGTTTAAATATTTGTGCAGGTTTTAATGAACGCAGGTTTGTAAAATCACAACACCCATTTGACTCAAGACAAATAACAGCACCTCTTCGCTTATCTCCTCAGGCCTTTCACACACACCACGCTCAGAGAAATCCGAGATCTCTATTCAACTCACAGATGAGGACAGTTACGCAAAGCATATAAAAGATATGAGGACCCTGCTGGAACCGTACTCAGAGGACAAGCAGACCGATACGATGAACTTTGAAGACTGTGGAGGTACACAAAATCTTCATGGAAGGCTGTCAGTCATTCTAGATTATCTAGTTGTAACAAAACCTTACACACTCAGTTTCACCCGAAGTTAAGTGCATAGAGCAGAACTGAAAAGCAGTGAGTGACGAATTACGCTTTGTGCAAAGTATGTTAATGTATAAACCATGTAAATGTTTACAAGGAATCAGAATTCATTTGAACTGTTTCTGAATATTTAATCAATCATGCAAATGCTTTAGGTGTAGCAGATTTTAGTGTGTTTTTGAGTCCTAGAAGTATTGCTTTGTACCGGTGAGATGATACTATTTAATTTCCATGTAGATCACGCAGTTCTGTCTTCGTCATTTATTCCTATGAATGAACATTGTCCTTTCAGCGAAGCTGAAATGTGACCAAGAAATTTGATTCCATTCTTGACTTGTATGTCCACACAGCATGTTAATACGTACTGCTGTCTCTGTACATTTGGGCATGAATGTTTACTAGTATCTGCTGGATTTTGTTTGGCATTTAGATACTCCTAAATACTACAAGGACCGCGGAGATTTGGACAGCGACCTGGGCATGAGGAAGGCCTGTCGTTTCCATAGATCCTGGCTAGAGGCCTGCTCAGGCTTGAAAGACACCTCATTTGGCTTTAAGGAAGGAAAGCCTTGTCTTCTTGTCAAGCTCAACAGGATTGTTAATTTCAAACCGAGGGTGAGCACAATGATAGCAATGTGATATTTGGACTGTGATACATTTTTTAGTCCAGGATACAGTATTTAAGATGAAGTGCAGTGGTGGCACTGTTGACCAAGTTAAAACAATGTATTTTTAAAATATATATAAAATTAATCAATATGAATCAATGATACAGTCTGATTATATTAAGATATGTCGTTTTTAAAAGGAAGTAGAATCTGTTAATGTTGTAAATGTAAACGTATTAATGTTTGCATGCACACAGGCATTATTACACTCCTGTATAGTAGATTTTTGCTAGGAATTTGGCTCACAGACATTTTTCATATTTTCAGCCTCCAGCATCTAATGCATCTTTACCTGCATCTGCTCAAGGAAAAACCCGGCCTAATATTATTCCCATCCACTGCAGCAGCAAGGTATATTTTGTGTACCCTGTGTTCTGGTATAAAACCTCAGATTTGTTGATATTTAGCAATAATGTAAGACTGTATTATAGCACCAAGACTTCTTTTTCCTTCCCCACACAGAAAGACGAGGATGCTGACAAAATCGGAGAAATCAAGTACTTTGGCTTTGGCGGCGGTTTTCCACTCCAGTACTATCCTTACTATGGCAAGCTGCTGCACCCTCAGTACCTCCAGCCTCTGGTGGCTATCCAGTTCGCCAACGTTACCTTTGGCCAGGAGCTGCGCATTGAGTGCAAAGTTTTTGGAGAGAACATTGATTACAGTGAGAAAGACCGCTATCAGGGACGCTTTGACCTCAAACTCCTGGTCAGCTCATGACCTCAGCTATAAAAATAGCACTTTTACTCTGCCCACTTCAAAACGTGATAATTTAGAGAAATTCAAAAAAGAAAAATAGAAGGTTGATGAAAAAAACAAAACACAACTAGTCTTGAACAAACTTTCATAACATACGGGACCTACACTTAATCTGTATGCTTTACACTAGCTTTCTCTGCATATGTCTAGGGTTAGAATGTAAATGACAGGAGAGTAGCAATAGCAAAGTATTTATTCTACTGTAAATGAGAATATTCCTTGAGCCATGGGACATGTTCATTCATTACTGTAAATTATAATTCCACTACTGATGTAGCGAGCAGTGTTTTTGTCCCTGAGTATTTCTGCCTAGCGTGGTCTCTCTATATATTTTTGGAGTGTGCAGTTCAGTAGTCGCATACATGGGTCCTTTCCAAGCCATGTTATAATTTCCGTTGTCTTATGTGAGTAAGCTTAGTGGTCCAAGGTGTGTGGGTGTCCCTGTGTGTGAGGAACCGAGTGAGGAAGTTTGCGTGGCTGTGTGTTTGTATTCATATACTTAAAAAAAAATACTGGCATGGTACGTGCTGATATCCCCAGGTCCGTATGTGAGTAAATGACTGCACTCCGTGGAATCTTTCTTCTTTTTGACTTTTTTGTTGATTTTGGGGAAATATGTTTTTACATCACCTTTTCTTTTTATTTGATCATCTTGCAGTGTGGGAATTTGGGGTTAATTTCTGTATAAGGCTTTTACCTACTTTTCCTTTTAAGTGTAGAACTGTGTGTATCTGGTCTGGATGACGATTTCAGACTAGAATGGAGGCCTGTTCCTCCCTGTGTCACCATGGCAACTCAGTGCTTTAATTTAATTTTTTTGTTTTGTTTTGTTGGGTTTTTTTTGCTGGAGACATCACATGATGTGGTGTAACTTTCTAATGAATGTTTTAGCCATTTACATGGTGGAAGAATTTTATATTTATGCAGTTGTACAATTTTTTCTGCAGGAAGAAAAAGTGTATTGTATGAATCCAGATACCAAAGTCACTGGTCAAAGATTAGAAAACTATCAAATACAATGCAGTACCCCGTGTAATAGGACGTTTTGTTAATGTTAAAAGTGCTTAAAAGTCGATGCTGAACATCAGAACACCTGTCAGGAGTTACATCTGCTCTTGTCGTTTTATTTAATCCAGGTAAAACCTAAACAAATAAATGTACAAACAACCAGACTGTTGTCAAATGTTTTTTTTATTGAAAGATTAACCAGATCATGACTTCAACCATCCAGAATCTTGAAGAAATATTGGACCTGCAAGACAGAAAATACCACATCATATGTAAGAAAATCATGTATCTGAAACACGGCACTGTGGTGGTGTCTTTCTTCTACAAAAAAGTCAAACATATTTGTGCCTGTTTAGTGCTTCATTTTAGCTTAATTAAGGTAATAGCAACAACATGCTTTGTTATTTTAAAACAATTGACTTTTCCTGAAACACGTGTGAGAGTGTTCTCAGTGTAGATGTGAAAGTGTGGCCTCTCAGGCTTTTGGAATGCAGTAGCTAAGCCGGTCAGCAGGCGAATGATTAACAAGGACTCGTTTGTTAGGAGAGGCTGGACAGATCAGGAGCTCACGCACAACAATGACGTTGAATGGGCCAAACCCACTCCTTGACAAAACAATGCTTTTGCCCCCCATAAAAAGAACTAGCCCAGTTCTCCTGCTACTTCTTTTCTAGAGAGATTATGCTGTGGGTTTGATTCAGCCTACAGTGGACTGTCATGAGACCTGGTGCTTGGTCTCATGAGATGCAGAAATATTTGTGAAGGCGAGCCAACACCAAACTTCAGTTCGCTGGCACAGTTCATTGCAGAAACAAAGTAAGACACAACTCACCTCCAGTAAACCATCGTCTGGAAGGTCGGTGCAGTGGACGGCGTTTTGGACTTTGTTTTTACCATAGAGTGCTCGTAAAGTGTTGGGCCGTAGATGCCGTGCAATTTCCTGCAGTGAAACATACGGGACAATAGTACAATGATGTGATGACAGCTCAGATCTGCACTCAAAACAAAAGGACAAACCAGGAGCGGCTGAAAATACCTCATCAGCCCTGCTGTGTATTTCCTTTACAACATAATAAAGTCTGAATGGAATCTACATGATGATGT
This sequence comes from Clupeocharax schoutedeni, assembly GCA_037974565.1. Lineage (NCBI taxonomy): Eukaryota > Metazoa > Chordata > Actinopteri > Characiformes > Alestidae > Clupeocharax > Clupeocharax schoutedeni. Next base: position 8,996,887 of record JBBPDH010000104.1, read on the forward strand.
GATGATTACTCATGTCCATCAACACTGAAGAATCATGTTACTCATTTGCTGAAGACCATCAGATTACCCAATATTTTTGTTCATACATATGTGAAGCTAATGCTTTCTCTACAGCTTCAGTTCTTTTGACTGATTCGGAATCGTGCACAGACGACAGCATAATTTGTGTTTCCTCATAATGTAATTACCATGTAGAGGTTTGTTGTATTAGACAATGTACTCACAAATGAATAATGAGCGAAATGTGAGAAGGTTAACACACAGATATAAAATGGATTTTGATTACAGGATCTGTAAAAACCAGTTGGTCACCAAATTTAGCCTGTCAGACCAGTCGGGGCCAGAGTAGAATTTAACAGTCTGAGCATGCTGTAATGCAGCAAAACAGGAAGAATTCTCACCACGTTCACAATGAAGAAACTAAAACTCTGGATCAGGTGATCTAAGTGACTTTAAAGGAGAGTTATTAAAAATAAATTAAATCCTCATCACCATTATCAAAACACACACACACACACACAAAATAACCCTACATATAACAGTATTCCCTCATTTGGTGCTTCAGTATGCCTTGATGTTGAATCGACAACTCTATACAGATATGGGAGAAAAAAGTGACCACATCATTTGTTTTCCCAGATTATTACACAGGAGTGTGTCTGTGTAAAATCTGGATGTCACTCTTGTTTTATTATAAAAATATTTGGAGGAATTATAAAAAATAATACATATAAACAATTTATTACCTGGAAATGTTAAACTACACAATACACTTACATTAGTTTACACTTGTAAGAATTAAAATAATAATAAAGAGCATATTGTGTTGCGTGTGTGATTCGGTTTCATCCCATCAGAAACTGAATCAGGAGTGAAGCTGCTGGAATACAGCACACAGGAAAGCTGCTATACAAACACTACTGCACTCACAACATATGGAGACATTTAGTAATTTTTACACAGCTCATACCTGCAACAGTTCATAAAAGAATAGCAACTTGTGTATTTTAGACTAACACACTGCTGCAAATTGTACAAAGTGTAAACAGAAAAGTGGTCTATTTTTTACAGCGCTGTATATTTATGTGGATGCACATGTGTGTGTACAGAGAACATCCATAAAACTGTGTTCATTATTTAATTAAATTGACCAACAACACTTATCATTCTACAATTTCCACAGTCTTAGTGCTGGGAATTATGAATAAAATACTATTTTGTATTAATAATATTTAAGTTTGCATTAATCAGGGCAATCGTGCACTGACTCAATAATAAAAGAAAAAAACATTGCTTTGAGATGCTTCTACTGTTAAAATGACATCAAACGAAACCTCTGAGACCATGGTCCCAGAAAGGCAAGTATTTATTTAGGTTTTATTTAATCTGAACTAAATAAATACACTTCTTTCAAAGCATCACTGACAAATAGTTTTTTGTTCTCTACTAATACCAATATCAGTATACTTAGCATAACCCTCACTGTTTCGGCAGAGATCCATGTGGTCAGACTTTTCTTTCTGCCCCAGTACATGGAAATGCCATCTCAGTGCCCTTTCTGTAGAATGCTGGACTAATACCAGGTCTTGACTTTAATTCTTGCTCACATGTGTTTTTCATTCAGAGCTCAGCTGGCTAACTAGCTGAGGCCAAAATGGAACATGATGAAATGAAACGTTCCCAAGGACACAGGCCATCGGCTCTACTGTCCTCTGCTAATCTTCCACCATGAGGAAATGTGATCCTTCCCCCACTGTTGCCGTCGCTCTCAGGGGAGGGGTCATCCAAATGTAAATAAGCCTCAAAGAAAACGCAGAACAAGCTTTCCCAAGTCACCTCCATCTTTCCGTTTGCATTTTGGCATGATCTCAAAAATTCACAAGAAAAAAGTAGGGTTCTTGGGACCACACACAAAGCAAACACATTATTATAAGTTTAAGGAAGTTTTAGGGGTTTAAGATTGAGCGCATACACACTGAAAGCAGGTTATTACTGTGAATTACTGTTTAAGCGAAAATAAATCTGCAGTCCATTAAAACACGCATCTATCTGAGACTGAAAAATAATCTGCTGTTATGGAGTGAAACCCATCAGCCAGTCATTACATTCCTCTCCTCACCAGACCAGGGAAAACAGGCAAATAACCCATGGTTACACCAGTGTAATGATATCTTTCCTCTTCGTTCGGTTTAGTCAAAAATGTCAAAAATCAGTGCAACACTGATAAGTTTCATGACTTAATGGTACCCTTATAATTTTTTCCTGTCACTTAAGATACATCAATGTGAAGTTCTTGTCTTGAATATAAGGATATTCTTATTATTAATGTACAAATATAATATACAGGAAGAAGAAGATAAAGAAAAAACATATATAAAAAGCAAATAAAATAAAAAAGAATGGATAAATAAACCCAATGGAATATCTACAATTATAAATTATAGTTATTACAAAAGAAAAAAACAAGAAATTTAGAAGTGTATAAACAAAGCAGACTGAATTTCATCGCTGATTTAGGAAAGCCATTTCTAGTTAAAAGCTAGAGTGAAGATTTACATTCTTAGCTTTCTTTTTAAAATATTTAGTCAGCTAGCTACATA
>JBBPDH010000104.1:9025684-9043888 GCA_037974565.1 Clupeocharax schoutedeni
GTACGGCACAGTCTCATTGTTCACAATACTGTATGCTCATTACTCTGTTTTGAAAGTTATCCCTTGCTGTAAGAACATATGTTTTTCACAAAACATAGAAAAACATAAGAAAAACATAAAAGTGGTCTTCAAATGATCACAAACAACACAAATCGTACAACATGCTTTCATAGCCCAGTATAAATATGAAAACCACAGTTTTAGGCAAAGATTAAAACCACAGTTTTAGGCAAAGATAAAAGAGTCTGATGAATGCTTCAAATAAAGTTTACAAGCTTTTGGACTTTTGCAAACACAATGATTTGCAAATAAGAGGGGGTGCTACCTCTCTTTCTTGCTGCCCAGTTTGTTGGCCGTGTACTGGTCCCCATAGTCAATAAGGTTGAGTTGTCGAGAGAAGATGTTGACACGGTTCCCAACAAACAGGTCTTCTGGATGTACACCATCATATTTGGTCTTCCTCAAAAAGGTACGCTGGTTCTTCACATCAAACTAAATCAACAGGAAATTGCTGTTATTTGTAACTCAAACACTACAAAATCTAGAACATGAATTAGATAATGCTTGAAAAATATTTTTCAAACAGCAGCATATTCAAATTGGACATATATTGCAGCTGTATGTGGGAACAAAAGCTAATATGATGCCTGTCTAAAGAAAACACACAAACTAAAAAGTGTTTACCATCTCCACTGAGCCATCTTTAGGGTAGAACAGCAGCTGGTAGCGCCGGAGGAGAGCTGCGCTGGGGTCGTACCACTCAGCCAGAAAGGCAAAGCGCTCCTCCTGTGAAGAGCACAACAGAAACACACTGTGAACTCTCTGATCTGGTTGAGCTCAACAGGGGGACGTAAGTATGGCGACCCCAGAGCTTGCACAGGCAGCCGGAGCACTGGGCCTGACCCCCAGCACGAGCAGCCAGCTGGTTGTGTCACAATATGGCGTCTACCACTCACTGCTTGGAGTGTGAGGCTCTGTTCCCTGGAGGGTCTCTCACTCCTGTCAGGGAGTGGTTACACAGCTGCTGCTACTTTCACAGACACACAGTCCCCAGGATCAGTGATAAGGTCACTAAACATGAAACAATGCGAAGGTCAAACTAAAGGTTATCCCAAAAGGAACATCCTAAAAGATGTGGTTTTGCTGTAAAATGACTGCAATTTTTGAGTGCCCTATAGTTAACTATTATTCACACTTCATTAATGCTCATTTGATCTTTGCTTTCACCTGCTTTGACCTTGTCACCTTGACAGCCGGCAGACAGTGCCCTCAGAAACATGGAAGAGAGGGCGTGTGCTGTCCTTTCCGCACTGTCTGCCCCCTGCTGGACAGAAGCCCCGTATACTGGAGACGTGAGTGGGATCTCCAGGAGCATGTGATCCAGACAGAGCTGGAGCAGAACACTGATGAGAAACTCTTCTCAGAACACAGCATTAACTACAGGATATCAAGGGTCACCTTACAGAGATACAAGGACATAAGGCCACACACTTAAGGCTGGAATTCCCTTTATGTTGCAAGATAATTTATTAACCAACAGCTTTCAATATCCATGTTAATAACTGAAAGGGTGTGTAATATTTGACATCATTAAGTAGTCAAAGCAGTAAAGCACACAGAATTAGAGAGCTTTGCTTCAGTAAGTCCCCCTGGAGAACATTCTTTACAGTTGGAAAAAAACTTAATATCAAAAGTACAGCAATTAAGTAAATGTAAAACTTTTTAACATATGCAGCAGACCTGCCGAAACTGACTCCTAACATTTCACTGACCAATATAATCAGTAAAATCTTATATTGTGTTTAGTAATTTAATACATGACTTAACCTAACCAATCACATTATATATCTTATCCTAATAATCCTAATATATCCTAATAATGTTTACATCATTTTTTATGATGTCAAATTGTTTTATTGTTTATGAAACTATCTCACTGTTTTGTTCTTTAAAAAGCATCATCCAGTGCTACCCTTTTCACACAAATGGGCAGTTTATATCTGGTTTACTGTGGGACTCATCCCACAGGGAGGGCTATTTTTACCCCTCACTCAGCTGTGGCAGTGATAGTATTGGCATGAATGGCCTTTTCCGAACGAATGAACTGAGCAAGCATATACCATATTGGTATGCTTAATAACAGGCATCCTGAAATGTCTGGTTACCATTTCAGTGAAGAACTGAGTGGTGTCAACCCTGTCTGGTTATAATCAAGCAGAAACAGTTGACTGACAGCACAACAATTTAAATACTCAAATGTCTTCTTTTTTCTAATAATAAGCAGACAAGTTAATCCAAAGGACTAGCTCTTAGATAAGGCATTCTGGATAAATGAATTTCGGGAGCACATGAGAAAAAGCACTATAATTCAGTCACCTTTATGAAAACACACTCACAAAATGAGACCTTATTGTACTTCAGTGCTGTAGTGATCCAAGCCTTTAATAACTATTATAGTGGGAAATATTTGGTGAGAAGTTAACATCCACAACTTTTAAGAGTGCAATTGACTTCCTAGCCTATTGTAGCAATTCATTCACACAAAGAACAGTCTGAAAAAGTAAATTGGTAAATTAACTCCTGTATACACACATGTACCCAAGGAACACTGTCACTACTAGCTTAAAAGATCTTTAAGTAATACATTCCAGACTATAAACTTCTAAACAGCTGCCCGAGACAAGTATAGCCTTCATAAAAATTTGATGAGCTTGAGAAAAAATTCTAACAAGACACTACACATGCTAGCATGACAGCCCAGATGTGACATAACATCCTCTAGACACGTACACACTTGAGTTCACGCTGTGGCAAATTCAAGAAAATTCAATCACATTTCATAAACCCTAAAATTAAATGAAGTTAGCAAACTATCCTGAACTACTGTTTATATAACCATGCTGTTAGCTGAAAAGTGATTTATTTAAAGCTGTTGAGGACTTGGTGTGAACTGCTGTGACACTTGGCCTATCTGTCAGTAGGATGCTCAGTACTCTCACACCTTTTTGGCAGAGGTGAAGGACAACCCACATGAGACAAATCGTATGTCCTCACTCCCTGCCTTGTTCAGGTTTTTCCAAGGACAACTGTGTCTCTAAAGAAATAAGGAGAGGACACAGAAACTTCCTGACTAAAATCAGCCCTATGACTTAACCATGAAAACACCTGCTTTCTTTTATCAAGGTGGCTCATTCATGAAACATTTCTTTCATGGAGAGTTCTCTTGAAGTCTTTCTACAGTCTTGGCTAACCTACTTGTCTGAGTCTAGCCAGAGCAAACTGGAACAGGCTAGGCTAATCTGCTACCTCTCATACTGGACTTGATTCTTGAGCCAAAGTGGGCTTTCCTTTCAGAGCTCTTCTTGGAAAGCAGCACTTTCTCAGACACCTACTGTTGTCCTGTGCTATTACTGCAAACATTTCATGCTGGTTGAATGGACCCTGCGTACAGATCAATGTACGCTCATTTAGGGCCACAATGTGAAAAAGGGAAAATACCAAAATAAAGAACAGGAAAATATCTGCAATCATCCACAGCAAAGACAAATTAAATTAAATAATGTACAATGAAAAACGTTACTTGCTTACTGTATTTGAAATGTTAACTAAATATTCAAAAAGGCTTAAAAGACAGCCAGCCAATCGTTGCTCTTATGGGAGAGAAAAATGCAGTTATTCATCTTCCAAAGCCAGTGCAGTTTTAAGAGACTTTCTCTTCGTCATTAACGTCAAGTCACAAAGTTGAAAAAACTACACGTTCAGAGTAAAGCACACACATGCCATCTTGTGGCAAATAACGGGTGAGGTTACTACATGAACAAAAGTATTGGGACACACGTGTTTATTGTGGACTTTTCCATTTCAGCATGACTGTTGGATTGTATTGTGTCCCAATACCTTTGCGTTTTCTCTGCCACTAACTCTGTATGACTTCTCTCACCACACACACAAACCTCCTACTAGGCTTTTTTCATTTAGCTCCATCCTCAGCATCATTCTCTCAGCATCAACACACTCAAGAGTCTTTCCTCAGCACCTGTCCAAACCAACGTCTCTCAGACTTCAAAAGCTCCAACTCGAGCTTTCTTTTTAATCTTTTGTCAAAATATATGAAGAAATAATAAAACAGTTACACCGTGGCAACCAAGACACTCTAAACATTTAGCCAGCCAGGTATGTCTTTCAACAAAGGGGCATTAGCTAACGTTATCCTACATCACTTCAAATAATATAGTAAAATATGTAGATGACAGTACTTCCTTCTCCATCAATAACCAAATATTATCATATTTTGTCTACACATATATGAAAATAAAGAAACTGTTACACTGTGGTAAACAAAAGACGCAGAGTATTAGCTGGACAGGTGTAAGAGTAAAGAGTAAAAATGTGTAGATAACAGCACCGTCCCCCTTTCTCCTTCAAGAACTTAACCAAAACATAACATTTTAATCTTTTGTGTACACACATGTGAAAATAATAAGCACATACCGCCCCACAAGCATTAGCTAACCAAGTGTGCTTTGAACCAAACAAGAATTAGGTAGTAATTTCCTATATTACTACAAAAAAGAAAAAAATAGAGGTAACAAAACCATCCCTCCTTCATTATAAACAACTTTACCATTTTCCAGGTCCTGAAGCAATTGTTTTGTTTTGTTTTTGATATGTAGCAGAGCTGCTCTTCCTGTTAGCGTATTCGAGAGTTCGCGTCTCCATAGCAACAAAAACAAATACCCCTAACGCCAGCTGACCGGAGCCAGCCGTCTACAAAATTATTTTTTTTGAGAGTGAGGAACACTTGAATCCCAAACCGCTTCACGGCGACTATAACAGCAAAACGTCAACAAATCTTCGACAAATCTCAACGTGACTTTTAAATTCTCCTACCCGCCCGGAAGCAACACTTTGACCCCTAAACACGTGGACTTGTTGTTGTATTGGGACCAATTAGGTGAATTTTCGTCTACTTTCTGAAGTTGTAAGCATAGATGTGCAGCATAATCACCAGAAGCCATCTGATCGTAGTTTGAACTGTAATATTGTGTTATTCCTCTGTTACTTTCTTTACCTTTGAGGCTCTGTGTGTTATAGCAAAGTGTCCAAAGTCTGTTAAGCAGACTAAACCCTGCAACAGCCAGCATGACATGCAAGCCGTTAATTCTGGACGGTGGTTTAGCAACAGAACTGGAAGAAAGAGGATTTCAGCTACAGGTATGTGGGTCATGATTTATACACAATAGTACTGTTATATAGTTCAACTGTTCAAATTTCACTCAATTTGAATGCAAACATGAGACATGTTTCTGCAGGGAGACCCCTTGTGGAGTGCCAGAATCTTACATTCAGACCCACAGGTTATTAAGGACGTACATGATAGGTAATGTCAAGCCATTATATTGGACACTAAATGGATAGAAGTATTGGGACGCTCGATCACTACACCAACAGGGACTTTAACGACATTTCAAACACATTGAGTTGGTCCTCCTATTAGCTGCCATATCAGCTTCCACTTTTCGTGGAAGACAAAGTTTTAAGTGTTTTTGTGGGAATTTGTGCTAATTCATTCTGTAGAGCATTAAAACTCTGTAAAGAGGTGTGTCCCAGTACTTCAGTCCATGTTGTGTTAGAAACCACATTTCCGCTCTGGTTTTAATTAACTATGACAATGATTTTTTTTTAAAAAGTTTTTTTTTTTGTTTTTTTTTTGGGTTTTTTTTGCAGATTTCTTCAGTGTGGATCTGATGTCATTACAACAGCCACATACCAGGCTAGCGTTGAAGGATTTATCAAGCACCTTGGTCTCAACTCCACAGAGGCTGAGCAGTTACTGATGTCAGGGGTTCAAATAGCTAAGGAGACAGCAACAGACTTCATGTCTAGCTGTGCAACAGCAGGTGTGTGTCGCGTGATAGAAATAAAACACCATTTCACATGTATTCCACATTTCAGAATCTGGAAGAAATGATTTACGAATAGCAGAAGAGGTCACAAATTATGCAAATGTTACTCACTGAAAACCTTTCAAATAAATATATTTTAACAGACAGAAAAATGCCTTTAGTAGCAGGCTCTGTGGGTCCTTATGGAGCATTTCTGCATGATGGCTCAGAGTACACAGGAGCTTATGAGAGCTGGATGAGTGTGGAGGTAAGCCAGAGGCAAAAAGCCAATGCAGCACAAAACAGCAGCTACCAAACTGTGGCCTCAGCCTCTGCTCCCCTTTACCTTAGGAGCTGAAAGACTGGCATCGGCCGCAGGTTCGTTGCTTAGTGGCTGCAGGAACTGATCTAATCGCCATGGAGACCATACCTAGTCTTAAAGAGGCGGAGGCCTTGGTGGAGCTTCTGAGGGAGTTTCCAGATGCTAAAGCTTGGATCTCCTTCTCCTGCAAGGTATTTACAACTTTCAAGCGGATCATGTTTTATTGTTTTTCTATTGTAATGTATGGGGTTAAGCTGTCATATTACAGTATATATTTTTTTAATACATTGGTCATTACATATTACCAATGAAGATTTTATTAGTGATTGAATGAGTTTATTGTTGGTGATTTATGCTGGAGGATTATTATTATTTAAGGGATTCTATTGTTTATATAATTTATTAGTTAGAAAAATGGATAATCTATTCAAATACATAATTATTTTTAATTACTTAAGGGATTCTGATTATTTATTGGATTTTGTGCAAAAGCCCTATGCTGTATGTCATTGACAGTTATTTTTCAGGATACACAGAGTATTTCAGATGGAAATAAGTTCTTCAAGGCTGTTGAAGTGGCTAGTAAATCTACGCAGCTAGTGGCTGTTGGGATTAACTGCTCTCCTCCTTCTCTGGTGACACCTCTTCTAGAATCAGCCAAGTCACATAAGGCACCCAACATGAGCTGGGTTGTTTATCCCAACAGTGGAGAAGGCTGGGATCCCAATACTGGGTGAGTCAAAAGGCACTGGTGTCAAAACGGTGTCTAGTTCACAGTTTGCAGGCATGATCATATCTTATGACTTATGCTTATGTATTTCACTAATTGTGATATATTCTGCATATTGATTCACAGATGGAAAACTGAGAAAAAGATGTCATTTGCAGAGCTAAGCATTGAGTGGAAAGCACAAGGAGCCTTATGGATCGGTGTGTCCGTTTTTAAAAGTATTTCAATTACGTAGGGATACATCCTAACTTCTTGTCTAGAAGAGTTGAGTCATGACATTCGCATGCTCTCTCAACAGGAGGATGCTGCCGCATTGGTCCTACCGACATTACGGAGTTGAGAAGTCAATTAATCTAGACAAAACCTCCAAGACTGAGGTTAACACATCTGAGATCACACTGATTGTGGAAGAAAGCTCACAGCTGATATACAAGAAGTTGTATAAATATTTATTTATAAAGAAAAATTACCAACCATTTCTGACTCATACTGATTTCACATGGATATGGGTTTGTAGATGATTGGAACACTTGTCATAGTACATACTTCAAATGTTGCTGTGGTAAATTAAGAGTGGACATCACAGTGCACAGAACATGAAACCCACCATGCTTTTCACAAAAAACTTCCAACTGATATTCAGTCACCATTCACAATCATTTCATTTTGTATTGATTTCACAGTTAACCATATCTGTCTCAGCTACCTTAAATGAGAAAGCGGTCTGTTTCTGCTTCAATTTCTGTTTGATTGTGTTCTTCAACTGCCAGACAAGTACAATTCATGTTTATGCACACTGAACATGTTCTATGCACTGATAGGAGATCTATGCACTTAATGTTGAAGTAATCATTATTACATTTCGGGCTCCACGTATTTATAAACATCAACTCCAAAGAAGCACATGTCTGGAATGACACTAATGAATAAAATGTTTCACACAAATAAAAATACTCTGTTTTGGTCTTGATCTACCCAGTTTTTCCAATCTTAATTCTGAATATGCCTGTGCATTAAGGGGTGAGGCCATTACTTGGACAGCAAAAATTTCCAAGCTAACTGAACTTCCAGTGGTTTTAAACAGGTATGTGGATGTCAAGGAGGTGGACTGATGTTTTTCAGTCAGTTATGTCCTCATCTAGGTCACTGTCAGGAGAAGCTCTGTGCCTGTACTCTGCAGTGTTGGAGAGACGTTTCCAGGCCTGCTCAGACTTCTGGTTTCCTGTGCTGTGGGACCGGCCCACGCGCCCCAAGTGTTTGGCTGACCTGTCCTCTAAGCCCTCCATTCCAGAAGTCAGGCTCCTTTGCTCTGCCCCCTGTTGGTGGAGGTCATGCCTCAGGTTCTCCAGGTTCAGTGCCCAGGGTCCTAGCTTCTGCCAGTTCACCCTCTGGAAAGCCATGAGACAGTGTAGGTTGCCCCCCACCTGAAGGAACATGAAAGGAACAGCTCTGCTAAGGCAAAGACTATTAAAAAAAAAAAAACATTTTCCCACCGCTCTGTCAATTCTACTAACCTTCTTGGTTTTCCGTATCTGGATTCCTCTTTCTGTATGACGAATGTCCAAGTATTCCGGGTTCTGTGTATTTAGGTCTGTCACAATATCTGCCCACCTAAAAAGAGGTGCATTTTAACCAACAGTGCAGATGAATATCAACTTTTCTCAATCTGATTTTCATAAAAGCCTTTGTATTAATAGAATGAAAAGGAATTTACTTTTTACAGTGGATGGCAGGATGTTTTCTGCTTGGTTCCCCGATAAGAATCCAGTGTTCCATTTCATTTAAAGGAAGTGGTCCCCTGTAGCCAAAAAGTAATTGATGTCTAGATTATTTTTATTCACCAGTTCATTATCATTATTTTTTTTTTTAAACGTTAAGAAAAAAATCCTAAATGCTAAAGTAGCTCACAGAAACGTAAACAACAACAGTACATAACTAAAGAAAAGCTTCTACAGCGTACTGCTTCTACGCTATACCTGTAAGCTTTGGCTGCCTTTAATGGTGTTGCTTCGAAGCCCACAGGGCAGAAGTAGTGGTTCTGACAATGGTAAATGTAGGCCATAGACTCGTCCCTTAATCCCTGTGTCAATTTCAGCAAAGCTCCCTCAGCTACACAAAGGGAAAAGCATCATAATATAGTATTATAATATGCTGTGGATTTTTTTTTTCAACAAATGTGCCAAAATAACCTGTCAATAGTATTTAAGAAAGAACCATTGCCAAATGAATACAGTAGTTACTTTAAATAAGATCCCAGAGTATGGTTTTGTATTCTTTCTGGTTGCTAAGTGATCATGCACCAACATTAAACAGTGCATGATATAAACTGAGAAGATACATTCAATAACGTTGACCTTTGTTAATGTGCAAAGGGTTAGTAAATACTGGAAATACACCAAATACACACAAATCATTCAGGCAGAACAGTAAAGTCACTGACAGGTAAAGTGAAAAGTATCAACAGCATTCATTTTGCGAGAGGCCTAAAGATCTTGACGTAAACAACTGTTACGTAAACAACGGTTACGATTCTGCTACATCAAAATCAGAACAGTTTTTTTGTCACATGGTAGCTATGAGCCACATTTTAAGACAAAAACGCACAGATGAAAACATCAAGGCAAAGATCTGAAACATACAGTGAAATATTTAAATCACTTTAAAATCCAGAGGGTATTTTCCCCCATGTATGCATTGCTTGTTCTTTTCCTATATTTAAGGCCTTCAACAGTGTGAAAGTGTCTAATCTGCTTTTACAGCACAACTTAGCCAATTTAATACATTATTTTTTGAATAATTTAACAACTATTTGGACACAACTGCATCCATAGAGAAATGTCTCTCTTTTCTTTCGTGTAGAATCAGAAATTCTTTCCAGACATAATTCATTTATTAACAGTTCCTCTCTGTCTGCAATGCTTCAGAATAGTCAACAGTGCCACTACCAAATAACTGTCAATGCAGTGCAGACAGTGTGGTTCCAACCAAATAATAGCTGTTTACTGGTGGTCCTGTGAGGGTCGTGAATGTTGAAGAACAGAGAAAAGAGGGCTAACAAAAACAGATCTGTTACTGGAAACTATAAAGTGCACCTATGTGGTGTGTGAGGCCGATAAAATGGACAATGAGCGTAGATTGTACTTAACGAGGTGGCTCTGGTGTATACAGACATACACATACCTATATGTTGTCAGAAGTGGTGTGTAGGGTAATATTAAACTCACCCGTCTCTCCTGCTGTCTTGTGCTTCCCATGGGGTTTATATAAAATATAAGAGCATCCTCGAACGCGAAAATGGTCATTAATCTGTCTGAACCATCTGCACCAAAACAAAAACAGTTGTTAAAAATACTTCAGCATCTTTGAAAACGTTTCAGATTTCTTCTAGTTGTCAAGACTAAGCAGAATAATCATACCTCATCAAAGTGGCATTGCCAGTAAATGGTCCAAACTTAATATCTTCAAATGGAGGCTGAAAACCAAGAATATGCAGGGCTTCCTCTTGGGAAATGGGTGGAAAGCTGACAGAAAAATGAAAGGGTTACTATTTATTATTTCTAATGCGGACGCCTGACAGCTCAGGGAGATCAGAGGAACATACAGCGTTGCTATTAAAAGAACAAGAACTATGGGAAAGTTACACATCGTTAGGTACAAACTGTTATTCACAACAATAGAGTGTCTGAGGCTATTTTTTGAGATAACTAAAAATGAGATGTTTCATTATATGATTTAGTACAGCGGCCCCCAAAATTTGTTGTGCCAAGAACCAGAGTGCATTTGTTTTTTACTCATTTTTGCTAGCTTGTGGGCTAAATTTGTAATGTATTGTATTATGTAACCAAGATTTTTCCTAAATAAAAGGTCTTACACATTCTAAAAATTAAGGAAATATTTTTACTCTGTGTTTCTGTGTGGCCGATACAGGTCCACGGCCCACTGGTTGGGACCCCTGCTTCAGTACACACTTCTAGAATCAATTAAATCCAGAAGTAATTGGACAGTCAGCATTACTGATTTTGCACTCCAGCAGACAGGATTTGAAATGAATCTGCAGAATGTGACTGTCAGCTGATTTACTTTTATAGAAATCACAGTGTTTTTTATTTACAATTTATATAGAAATGAGATCTGTGAAAAAGAAAGGTTTCTCTTTGGCTGCCATTTCCTTTTGAACCAAAAACCAAACAAGAACTTCAGCAAGCAGTCAAGAAGGACCTGTGATCAAATATTTAAGATTCGAGATCATGCACCAGAAATGGATGACCATAAGAAAAAGCTGTGATTTCCAACACCCTGACTTCATACTCCCTGTTTCACATCCAATGCACTGAAGTGTAGAATCCAACAAACACTGTCTCTCCTGAGCTAATTACTGCCAAACTGCACTGTGTTCCAATAGTTCCATTATCAGTCGCCTTAAGGCACCTCGCTACACACTCTTCGAAATATATTTTTATATTTTTAATTTTAAAATCTGGTTTTGCCCCGCAAAGATGAACACCACATTCAGTTTAATGTAGGTTCACACTTTATACAGTAAAAATCAGAAGCTGAAGTGCAGTAGTTTCTGTACCTTCCAGCTCCTAGGGTGCTGTACAGGAAGTTCCAGCAAGAGACAAGTGAGGAAATTCCGCATGAGGTTTTATACTGAGGGCGACTGATGCAGTACCTAAAGAGGTAAAAAGAGCAGCAGAAAAAAAAGAATGACAAATGTCTGACATCTTATTACATTCTAACATTAATGAGGTCATGGGCTACTCTTGTACCATCTCCGCAGATCCAGGACTTTCCTTTGCTTGACCTCTTCCAGAGAAGCTTGCGGAGGGAGGTCCAGCAGATTTCTGCTCGAGCGATCAGAAGATTTCATTTTTTTTGGAGCAGATTTCTTTAGATTACCTATTAAAAAGAGATCTACATTAGGAAGTGCACTCTATGGGTTCATACTGATGTGTTGGCTTTATATCATGCACTTTAAGCCTACTAGGGACACTCCAATATAGTGTGTGTGTGTGTGTGGAGGGGGGGGGGGGGGGTTTTTTGAAAAGTGTCATTCCACCTAAAAACCTCCCAACATTCACATTTATGCCATACCTACTATAATATTTAGGATTTTTTCCTAACAATAAACAGTCCATATAAAAAACTATGATGGAAAGTGTGTGTATGACCTATAAGTTAGAAGAGTCTAATAAAGAAAAAAGGAACTTGCTAATGACAGTTTTTTCCAGTAAGTCAGCAAAACTGACCCACCACAACTACACGGTTCACTTTTTTATTTCAACAAAGAAAGCAGGACTGGAAAACAACATCTTGCCCTGTTTTACGTAAGTACGCGCCTTTAAAACTATTAACAGGCTTAAAGATTTTGATTGGAAATGCAGTTTCATCTGTAAATGGACTTTTACTGGAGAAATTACAGCATTAATGTACAGTGTGATGGCGGTAGTACTTGAATACATAGCTAAATAAAAATAAAGATGTGATCAAATGTATCTAATTGATATAATATTGCATCTATTGTACATCTGAAGCATAAAGCTAAATGACTCACTGGTTATGTCACTGGCAATGCCATGGGGTTACATAAGCAGTGGCACCAGATGGTCAGTGTGACTATTCATTTTCCTGTCATGTTTTTCTCCCCAGTTGTAAGCTTGTTGCTTTTCACCAAATCAACTCACACTGATATTTCCTGCCATTCCTTTCTGCTAAAAGATGATCTATCTTAACCGGCACTCCATCTTTAAAACAACAGTTTAATTAGAAATCCAGTTTACGAACTTTCCCTCTTGCCCACAAAGCCATCAGTCGACATGTTTGCTACCGGAAATCAAGCTGCAAACCATGGAGTGACGCTAGCATTTTTTAAAAATTCACTGTATTTGAGGTCAAGAAAAACCATTCTGGCAAAAGTAGATTAACCATATCTTTGTGTAGCATTATAACTGGCTTTCTTGGCCGCACAGTGGAAGATGGCAGAGGCAGAGCAAACTGAGCACCACGAAAGTAACTTGAGTTACTTTCAGGGAGACCGAGAATCACGGTTAGTGAATCATAAATAGAGCAATGCTGCATGTTAGACTGACCTATATTCTAGCACGGAAGGTGGTGAAGCGGTCTCAAACTGATTTTATTTGTGACGTCACGGGCAACGCTTGTGATCAAAGCTATGGAAGCTTGAGGCCTTAACCACCACCGCCCAGTGAAAATCTTGTGCCACCCAATGAAAATTCCTTAAACGAAGCTATGACTTTAAGCCACTCATTACCACTGAAGTTATAAGGAGTGTTTCAACTTGGATTGCTTTGCACAACTCAGGGCAGCCAATCAGAGCAGAGGTAATTTACCTCTACCATTTATTGAAGGCAGGGCAACAATAGAGAAAGAAGGATGGAAAATTATTTTTAAAATGAGCTGCGACGCTTTTGGTAATTAATATCAATGTAGACCTTGAAGGGAAAAAAAACGCAAGTAAAATAACTACCTTGTGATACAATGTTACCTATACAAATGAACAAAATTGCATCACATGACATCAGTAGCTGAAGCCTGAAGTATGACTGTACTTTCACTTATTTGCATAGACGCTGTGTATCATTTATGTTTAGTCAAACTGTTGCTTTAAGAAAGTATATTTAAAGGAACTTACTTGTCCTGGTTTTTCGTGTTAAGACTGCATCAAAGTCGGTGGTGTCGATCTCCCAGGCTAACACAGGCTTTTTGTTGCTGGATAGCCCCTCCTCCATATCACAGTCCTCAGCTAATGGTGTATTAGCTCCTCCAGCCTGAGACTGGGAGACAGTGGTAGTGTTGGACTGAGTCAGTGATGTACTACTATCAGAGTTGGTCTGTGGGGCATCTCTGGGGACGATGATGGGACGGGCTTGGTTGAGCAGCGCATAGTCCGAGCAGACTGTGTAGAATTTCTCCCGGGAATGAGTCACTGGACAGGTCCATGGAAGCTGCAGTTCAGCGCTGGAGGCACGCCTGGCTCGTAGCGAATCGCGGGTGAATGGGTTCAGGAAGTGGCGCTCATTCTCTCTGGCCGGGGCCCGCACAGGGGCCGCCGGATCGCTAGCACCAGATACGTTACCGCCTTGACTTTCTGCAGTGTTAGGCATTGAACACTTGGGTGACAAGAGAATTACCTATTGCAGGTCACAGTTCAGGTGGTATTGCTGTTACAGCCTGGTTCTGTGTTAGAAAAGATTGACACAGAATAAATGTGATTCTAGACTCTAGATTCAAGGTATCAGGAGATATCAGTTTCCATTTAGATTCAACAATCTTCCTACATTTGCAGTTTTCATTTTCATTTGCACAATACAGTTGATGCATATTAGTAGAATACAGAAAAATGATACATATTCAATATTTTAAGATCTCAAGAAATGTTTCTTTTGCTCAAAATAAAACAGTAAAATATTAACACATTTATTATAATCCTTAACCCAACAACCGGTTTCACTTTCTTTCCCTGGCCGCTCATTGTTACACATGAACAGACCACAGCACACTGAACAACACTGAATTCTGTCTCCGCTTTTAGCCTAGTTAAGGAGTGAAAAACATGTATGAAACGCAACGTAATATGGCATTTTACACAGTTTTTGTCTTATTTGTTGTCTTTGCTGTGGTCAGTGTTAGTAATTGGCCTCACTCTGGCCTCTCTCACTTCTCCAGTGAATCACAACTCCAGTCCAGGGGGACTGGACTCTTAACCGTGTGGTGATTTCTCTGCTCGGATACACATGGTAATGAATATAGGAGCTGAATCGGTGTATGAGCAAAGTCATCACTGATTTGTCCTGAAGTCAGCCCTATATGACCGCTACTGCCAAACTGAGCTCCCCTTATCAAGACCAATTTCATTAGCAGGTAAACTTGCACTCAACGATTTTTCTGTCTTATAATACACAAAATACCCTGCTACTGATTACATGACCCCACACCCAACACAACTGTAAGAGTTGTGTACTACATGCAATCAGTCCCACCTTCAGCTGCATCGCACAGTTTCATCCGTTCCTGCTTTGACACACCTGATTCAGCAACAGAGGAAATTTAATCATTAGCGAATGATGTAACGTGGGTGCAAGGAAAACAGGAAAACTGCGATGCAGCTGGAGTTTAGGTGAACCACAGCCCTGAATCTGGTAAACAAGATCAAAATGCAACAACTATTGATTCTTGCTAGTTCATTTTAGCTAGTTTTGCACCAGCAAATGTTGTACTGGGGGTCTTATTCAACCCCCATGGTAGACAAAGAAAGGCACAATAGTATGTTTTTTTTATATTTAATACCATTCATCTTGAACATTATAAAAATGAAGAGATGGAGGTTCACACATTTTGGATAGTAAAAAATGGCTACACTTGCACTGTAGGCACACCTGGCTCCTGTTGTACTAAGCACATGTCACAAAGCCACCTCACAGACATCAAGGTCTTAGACGTTCAACCCAGTCTTTAATAATTTTATGTGAAAGTAGTACAGCTCTACACTGTCTACTGGTGCAATGAGCTGACCAGAGCAACAGAATCCTTCTCCCTCTTCAAAAACCTCCTTAATACTCATTTGTTCAGAGAGCATTTCCCTTCGTGATGATCTACCTTCTTTCCTACCTACATAAAGATACCTAGGACTCTCCTCTGGTTCTCACGGTCATGAAACTGTTTTCTCGTGTTGTAAATGGCTTTGGATAAAAGCATATACAAAATGAATGTAATGTAAATACGTCTACACCATCACACACACCCTCTCAGGACACTGTACTACAGCAGCAGCAGCAAGCATAATTTAGGCCAAAGCTCAAAGCTCAGACGGGCTTTACAGTCATTTAGATTAGATCAGATTCAATTAAAGAGCTGAATATAAGATAGGGAGCTATTGGTTGAACCAGGCAGCTGCAGTGCAGCCAGCATTACTAACAATATCCCACCCTCACAGGGGGGCACATGACGTGTATTGCATTTAAGATGCAGTTAAAACAAATGAGACACGTTTATTCACTCAAACACAAACAGCACAGTCGAAACCAGTTCTTGAACACATACCTGGACACTGGTGATCCCGTGCAGAAAATACAGACGGATGAATGACAGGCTTTAAAAACACACACCTCCTCTCAGTCCCACTGTTAAAGGGCTTCGGTGGTTCATACCAAGCCCAAAATAGGAGGGGGGTTGGGTCCATTACGCAGGGGGAGAAAACACACACACACGCCCGCCCGAATATCAGTTCTAATTATGCGTTTTATAATTTATACTTTACCATATATTAAGGGAGTTGGAGCTGTATTCGAGGTGTAATATTATAGTGTTGACAATGTGAGCCGGTTTACCCCACAATTTTTATTTTCTTAACAGGGCAGCACAGTTGAGTTAATCGTTGACAGCCATGGGTGCGTTCTAGTTACGCAGACTTTATGTAGTCCGGTATGCGCATGGCCTGCGGTGAAGGACTCTCATTCTGGGCTTGAGGCGGTGTTGTTATAAACCACCAGCTTCACTCTGATCTGTACATTTAATCATAGAATGTTACATTAATTCACTAAGCACATTTTCTATCCCTGCATGACTGTGCCCCAGTGCATGGCTGGCTGGATGAGTTTGGTGCAGATAAGTTTACTGGCCCTCACAGAACCCTGACCTCACCCCCATCCAACACCTTTGGGATGAACTGGAACGGAGATTGTGAGCCAGGCTTTCTCATCCAACATCAGTGTCTGACCTCATAAATACACAGGGAATGGACACACATTCCCCAATGAAACACTCCATAATAGTGTGGATAGACTTCCAAGCAAAGAGGAAGATGTTATAGTTGCAAAAGGAGACCAACTGCATATTAAAGTCAATGTATTTGAATGCCATGCCATTAAAGTTGCCATTGGTATAATGGTCATTGTATTTAATTAAGTGTATTTAATAAACAAACAGGCGTCCATGATCCCCTGCTGGTGTGATTCACACAGAAATTACTTGCAAAAGTCACCCCTAGAGGAACTGGTAGGATTTGTAGCAGTGGCAAGACTAAAGGTGAAGCAATGTTTCACCAAGAAAAATAATACCAACAAAAACTTTATAACTATCACTTTTTTATTGGTGTGAAACAAACAAATGCTCATAAATATATATATATATAAGGTTGCTCTTTTAATGTGTATACGGCTCTGGTAGATATGTTTTGGGATTTAGAAATATTGTTAATTATGTTGTGTTGAAATAAACATTACTTGTATGTGTTTAAGATAAAGGCACAATAAAAAACGTCTTATATTTTGTAGTGATTTAACACTATGAGGAGATTGAGGGAGGAGCAAGAGAGACAAGATACTTCAAAATGCAATGACTTGTGGGCAAGGTTCTTCCCAGAACTCATTTTTTCAACTGAGCAGATCTTGACCAGCAGTGCAGGTCCTGTTGGAGCAGAGCCACTGTGGTAGTACTGAGTGGAGGGAACAGAGGTAGAAGAAGTGTGACATTAAAACGTGACCTGTACGTGAAGATCCGGAAAAGTACTGGCGTGAGGGCGCTCGTGTGCAGACCTGTCCGCAGCTGCAGCTCCTGATCGCCTCTGTCCGAGTGAGTAGATCTTCAGTCCTGCTATTGAATTCATGATGTTTTAGCCTGGTCACAACACTCTGCCTGCTACAAAAAGCACATGCTGTTACAGTATAACACAGTAATTTCAGCAGACGCCATATGTGAACTTTATTCTGTATCATCTGGGGGAAATCGGAGCGCTTCTTGCGAAATGATGAAATCAAAAAAGAAACGAACCATCTGGAGGTCGATAGTCCTTCCTGTGTTTTCAGAAGTAGAGGAATACTACTGAAACTGAAATGGTGCCTGTTCTTGTAACGATACCCACACTCTGGATATGCTAGTTTGTGTAGCTTATCTGTTACCCCGACTGATCCACACACCAGTCCTGCCAACACTCTTTGGTCAGTGTGGGCTTTAACACACAGGAGCGCACCCAGGCCAGGCCATTAAATGAATCACGAATCCGAGGTCTCGATTGAACCGGATCCGTCGAGTCCTAGCGTCATCATGTCAAAGTTATAAACCCCGCCACATTATACATCTTATAACCGTTACAACATAAATTACTGCAAGAAAAGTTGCAAAACTTACTGTTTCTTTCACCACCACGCTTAGATGACGGTTGTCCTACATCTTCCTGTAAAGTTGAATCCACCTAGTGGTCTTCTCGCGTCAGTCAGAGCCTGAATCGGGTTAGCTTCCTCCGGATCTGA
>JBBPDH010000104.1:9058112-9069362 GCA_037974565.1 Clupeocharax schoutedeni
CCGATAACCGATAGTTCCGGGAATCAACTATCGGTGCCGATTAATCGGCAAAACCGATACATCGGTCGACCTCTAGTGCGGGGCACAGTGCGGCACGCGCTGGGGTTGTTTGTGTAAACACAGTCCGAAAAAACAGCAGCAGGAAAACAGCCACCATTTATTCTGCCACTACAATGTTTACTGAAGCATACTACTGCACAATAATACTGGAATTATGTCAGCATTGGACAGATGTTTAGGACTGGCTTTTATTTCAAACAAGAACTACACAACATGGACACTATCAGTATTTTACTGTTGCATACGGATTACACTCCAGAGGAGCAGGAGGTTTAGCAGACAGACTGCTGTGCAAAATATGTGCCTTTTATTCACTTGAGTGCATTTACAGTAACTCCACTAAAAAAAAACTCTATAACATTATTCCACCTAGACATAATTTCTACAATTTATAGAGGTTTACATATCAGCAACCCCAGCTATGTGCACAGTAATACCGGAATACTAACAACTCAACATCAATAAAGCAAACAGTAGCCCACAATTTTGCCGACTGACAAATCCTGATTGAACTTTACCTAACAAAGTTCTCAGTATTTAGCCAGCGTTTGACTCACACAATTAGGCTTTGACCGTAAATGGAAATGACCGTAAATGGAACTCTCTCAACAATGCTCATCACATATTTGGAACCACTTCTTCTAGCCAGAGTTGACAAACCTTTACAAGCAAAACAAGTCCACTTCAGCAACTATATCAAACAATCAAACGTACCATTATTCAATAATTAACATCTTGGGAAGAATTTTCTAATTTTATTCTATAAGCCTAAAAAAAAACTACAAATAAAATTCCCATCCAGTAGTAACTAATATTTACAATTAAAAGTAAATGCAATTTACATTATTCAGTGTTCTACCATTTAAGTTGCAATGTAACTGCAAGTGTTGCCATGTGATAAGACTTTAGGGTGTTTTCCCAGTTCTTCCACAACATAACCGAGAGCAGCCTCTTCAAAATACTCCACCTACACTATATGGACAAAAGTATTGCAACACATCGTTCTTTCACGGTTTGGGCTAGGCTGCAAAGGAACTCCAAATTAAAGTCTATGTATTTAAATGCAATGTCAGGAAGTCCCTGTTAACGTTGAGGTGGGCATCCTAATTCTTTTGTCCATATAGTGCATAAAAGTTTTATTTATACACTATTTGTCCATATATTACTTACACACTAATGTTGTCCATATAGTGTATAAACATTTGAATGTTAACATGATTCCGAACATAACTGAGCCCTTTCAGATGGCAACGTCCTCCGTTTTTGGAAGCTCTCCACCAAAGGAGTATAAGAAACCACTGAAATAATTTTCTAAGACTTTCAACTTTCAATTATTTTCCATGCCCTGGTGATGTCTGGAACTCTTTTCCAGGTTTTCTAGGATATATGTATGAGAATCCTAGTACAAAAAATAAAAAAATAAATAAAAGACATGTGCATTGTGGGAAATCAAGCCATTATGATGGAACCTCTGGAGAAATCTGCCTACTTTTGAAAGGCACCTTTAGGAGATGAGAAGTGGACACAGGGAAGGACAGTAACCATAATGCTGCTATACTGTCAAGTATAAAAATGACTTTTGGTTACTGTTCTCATAAAGTAGGTTACTATAGTAACAGTTATTATAGTCCAGACCATAAATACATTTTAAGGGAACTACTAAAAAACAGCAGTTGCAGTGACAGAATTACTGCGTTGCATCTAAACTTGTATGCTGGTGAGATATGAATCAAAATCTGATCTTTTGGGGAAAAAGCACAGCTAGACTTGATGATCATAGCAGTTGTCACATATTAGGAGGTGGAAATGGTTTTGGATGACTGGCATTAACTTGAAAAAAAGTGTAAAATGAAATTCAGCACGTGAAACAAAGCTTGAACACAGTTGTATTAAAACCACCATTTGAAGGAAAGAGAGTCTAGATCAGAATACTAAAAAAGAAGGTTAAAAAGATGACCTAGTCTGACTTATGTGGAGATGCAGAAACAGAAATAAGCAGTTTGTGTGCTTTCACACAGCATGCAGAAGAGTGAAAAGTTCTCCATGCTGTTTGGAGAAATTCCTCATTAACTTCTTGCGTCTTTAAACTAGCCACTGCAAAGATCTTTTTAAGAAACAAAATGTCAAACCACAGCATCTCCACATAGGTCATGCAAAAAAATCCAAACATCTAATACAAATACACCTGACCTCTCTTTAATCATTCTAAGCTGGACCTTTTCTGTGTTTTGGATGCATATCTTAATACAGCTGTGCTGCTGTTTCATTTCAAATGATGGCCCTGAATCTGTCTGTAGACAACATTCGAATCATTATAAAACATCCAAGTCTGTTATTCCAAGCATCCACGATCAGGAGCCACAGCATTATTCTTTTTAACAAATACAGGAAATAATTATGGAAAGTGTATACACATTAGGTATGGAAAAAATTAGGAAAAAAGTGTATGTGTAATGAGTGTCTGAGTACTTACTGAAGAGCTGTTGGTGTTGGTGAGGGGGAACTGAACTTGTGAGGAGTTTATTAGTGAGGGCCACGAGAGCTGTGCTGAGATTTTGGCCTGCACCTTTTTCTGCAGATCGGTATTTACTTCAAAAAAAGCTTCCACCCTACAAAACACAGGTCAATAGTTACTACACTGCTGTTACATTTTTATTTAAATGAATTCCTGTACACTCAGGAATAACAGGTGGAAAAACTTACTCAAGGCCTGATTGTTCCTTCAGCTCCCTCCATCTCTTCAACAGCCTCTGATGCAAATCTACATCAGCATCCCAAATGTCCTCCTGCATAGTCAGGCTATGTGGTCTTGCTTCAGCTGCGAAGACAACAAAAACAGTTCAGGTATTCTGACACTTTAACGTTCACAAAACCCACACAGTATCAGTTACCTGAAGAAGCCAAAAAGGAGAAGATAAACGTACTTTTCAGCATAAATGGTAATCCTACATAACAGTGATCGCCACACTGTGAACCAGCATCGAAATAAATATTTGCTATCTGTAAAACAGAGAGCAAGAATGAAATTAAGGCATATTCCCAGCACATGAACCGTAAGTACACTGTAAATGTACAAAATGCTGAGGCCTTCAATAATGAAGAATAAATCAGGGGACTGGTGGAATTTAGACACATACCTTAGACTTGCGCCTGGGCTCCAACTCAACTTTGTTACTGCGAAGTCGCTTGTAGTAGAACCGCACATCCTCGGTGAGAGAGAGGATCTGCTGAAGCCTCACCCTCTGTGAGAATGAACTTTGAATGCTGAGACCCTGGTGAACCACTTTCCCCTGGATAAAGAGAGAGAGACACACACACACACAATCAACTACATACAATATTGTCCTGAGGGAGTGGGGAGAGAGATATGCAGGAAATGTTTGGAAATTGTTAACAGTTTGGTTCTTGACACTAAAACCAAGCATTCAAAACAAATTCAGTGCTGTGCTGAGAAGCAACAGATGACTATAAAGAGCTAACGGTGTCATGCTTTTTGGTCCCTGTGCATTAGAGATCCCGCAAATGTTAGTGTTTCAGCATAATTGTCTAAAAATTGAGTTTTCTTTCTGAATTTTTAAATTAAGTTGCTTTAATTATTAAATTTTTTAGTCAGGTTTATTTAGGTTTGATGTATTATCAGTCCCCCAATTAAAGCATCTGACACCATGATCATCCAACTTTGACAAGGTAAATCTGAAAGGCACAACATGTCGCTGAACGGTAAAATAACCGTCCTGCATGGAATTACTTTTATAGGAGAAAAAGTCAGCCTTTTCTGTTCAATTACAGCAGCTGCGCACTCTTGATGATTCTCAAATCATTATATTGTGAACAATCTGCTTATTGCAGACATTACCAATTGATGAACACTTTCATTACAAAAACATAAAAATTGGCCTACATTCTTACAGACAAACATATGGATCATTGTACTCTGCAGATAACTTACCGGAAAAGAAGGGGGCATAATAATGTGTTTGGGTGAACAGCTTAATGTGCCTACAGCTATGAGGGCCTTTACTGGAATGGTCAATATCTGAGAGAGACAAGGAAACAAAACCAAACCATAAAGAACACACCTGGGCAGGTATGATCAGATTAGTGTTATTTTAAGACAGTGTAGATGGATCACATACCTCATAATCTGTGGTAATGTGTACAGCGCCATCATACACACCCTCCAGCGCTTTAGCCACCAGTGTGACTTTAAATGCTGCATAATATCCTGAAGCTAAAATGACCTGCAAAGAAAGCCATTCGCTCATGAACACAAATTGAATAGCTCTGCTTCCCACATGATTTTACTACCTAAACATGTTTGATGAAGGAGAGCTACACAGAAAACACTGGCCCTTTGGTGTTCAAATATGAAAATCGTGGTGCAGGATACGCAGATGTTATGTATATTATCATAATACTTTATTCTTTGATGTCAATTGACTGATTATATCCTTGAACAAACGAAGACACGTCAGCATATAAACATTTAGCCTTGTGCATTCAACATCTGAACACTGTTGGCACAGCATGCAAAACAGTGACAGAGTTAAATTGTCCTCATGTAATTCATATTCAACCAATCATGGTACAGTGGTCCCAAGAGCAAACATGGACTATGCCTGATTAAATAAGAGAGGCTGGTGTCTCATTCATCACCCAAGAATTTAGTTGACAAGTGGTGCAGCATCCTCCCAGAATCTCTCCTTTAATACTTAATAGGCAATTTTCTATTTTTTCAGTTGTCATGAGTTCTAAAGGTTCACAAACTGATTGGATTAGCAGACACAGTAAATGGTATTTTAGAAAATAGTATAAAAAAAAAGTATAAAGAATAATCAGAGTAAGGTGACTTTGTTCCAACCACCTGTAGTTTAAGTGGACTAGAGAAACCAGGCAAATCATCCTGGAGAGGATTCTTACACTCAGAATTTCCAAACTCTGAGAATAATGGCATGATTCAGTGTGTGCATATAATGATTGCCAAGGTATTACAAATGCAGACAAAGGGCAAGGTTGTGTGTGTGTGTGTATACACACACGCACACATCTAATAATCTATTAAACTATTACATGTAGCCTTACCGTTTTGTGATGGGCTGCTGATGTGTTCTGGAGCTCTTGAATTCGGCCCAGAGCTACACTCCTGTTCCCTTTCTCTGTGTTCAGTAGCTCCATTGACAGACTATCTCCAGTCACCAGCCATGACTTTATTTCCAGCTGCAGAGTCAAAGTGAAGTGAAAGTAAGTATTCACCAAATGAAGAAGCAGGCAGCCTGGAGAGCAGTGTGTGGGGACGGTACCTTGCTCAAGTTTACAAAAGTGCCACTAGCAGACCTGGGATTCGAACCCACAACCTTCTGATCGGAGGGCCAAGTCCCTAACCACTAGGTCACCAGCTAGGACCTCCAGGAACACAGCGTCCTGGGAGAAGTGTGTGGGGATGGTACCATGCTTAAGGGTACCTCAGAGATACCACTAGCAGCCCTCGGATTTGAACCCACAACCTTCTGATCCACCAGCTGTCCCAGAGAAACAACGGATCGCATGAGATAGCATGTTAACAGAACAACTACAGCCTTAGAAGGGTCCACAAAAAAGCACTGCAGACAAAAAAAAAAATCAGTGTGCCATTGCTCACTAACGAGGTATTTCAGTTAATTCCCATTCAGTAAATGTGATATGTTCATTCAAGTTTGCCACCCTGTATAATTATAAGCCTGTAAAGCGGTACAAGACATTTAATGCTAAGCATTAAAACAAACTGTACTCTGTACCTCAAGGGGGTGGTTATGGCAAATAATCAGCCATTCTTCACTGGAAAGAGAACTACCCTGTAACCCAAACCCAGCGGCCCACACAGTTACCTGACACTTACCTCTATGGGGTTACTGTTGACGACCACAAACACCAAACTACTGGTGTCAGTGGCACTGAGGACTCCAAAATCTAAGATCTCTTTTGGACTTGGTGAAAGGATTACAGGCTGTGGATGGAACACATACAAAGAGCTGCTTAATAAGCAAGATATTATTTCAGACAATTACCAGGCCATTTCTCCTTTACTTTCCTCCAAAGCATCAACTTTTCCAAGTAAACAAACAAATAAATACAAAAAAAATAATTGTAAAAAATACAAATTACTGATTGGTTGATTTATTTCGGTAAGTTACACCCTAATAAGAACTATTTATAGAAGATAACAATAATACAATTAAAATATAACTACACTGCAGTATAAAATATCCACAGAAAAATACTCTTAAGATCAGGAGTAGTTTTACTCCTGCCACATGTTTTTAATAGTTTTACAACCATTATAAAAATGACATCATTCCATAAAAGCGATGAGACTTTGAGGCTCTGCTACTTTACCTCCAGAAAGCCGGTATATGCCCTGACAGGCAGGTGGAACTTGGATGCATTGGTGATGAGGAGGATGTTGCTGTCGATGTGAATGGAAGGACGCACAGGCCGGAATAGTAAGGAGAACATGTAGCGCGTCTCATGGGGAGGAATGAGGACTGGCGCACTGAAATTATGTACCTAAACCACAGAGGAAAACAATACTGAATTCAGTATCTACATATTTCAGCAGTGCAGCTTTAAAATGGAAGCAGCAACACAAAAACATCTTCGATTTCATTATTACATAACAGTTAATTTTTCAAATCACCTTTTAATAGTTTAGTAGGCCTCTTTTGTTAATACAAACCTATTGAGTTGGTTGTCTTTGATTAGGTATAAGTAACTCGTTGATGAATTAAGTAAATGAACCTCAACCTAGCTCTATGCAACATGCTAACTCACGTTGAACATAGTCTTTGCATCCTCTGGAAGGGAGACATTGTGGATGCGTATGGCAAAGTTAAAGGTGTTGGTGAGGTAGATAGGCCTATCCACAGGATCTACAGGGCTATCTCTGATGTGGAACAGGGTGGCTGTGTGGTCAAAGCCCAGATACCTAAAAGAGATAAAGAGAATGAAAACATTTTTCCAGGAAAACACAGGAACTATAATTAAATAATAAAAAAAGTGGGGAAAAGGCATATCTAACCCCTCTAAAACTTCAGCTTGATACGGGATTTCAAGTTTTGAGTAGCTTTTCTCCTTCGCCTTTACTGTTATTTTACCAGAAAACTGGTCTGACCTTCTTGCTTTTGAAGCTGAAATGACAAAACAAACAAAAGAAAGCAAAAAACATGTGTAAAACAGGGAAATTCCATTTCCTGAACATTTTATTATTTTAAATAAACAAACAATGCTATTTTTTTAATGAGGTTTCACTCCAGCCCAGGCTCATACACAATAATCGTATCAGGCCTCTAGAGATCCACCTTTGAAATGCTGTCAGTTACCCATTGGCTGACTGCTAGTCAAGTGGTTATAAAAGGAAGTAACTACTATACCCTTCCAAACCGCTGTTTAAAAAAAACAAACAAAAAAACAAAACATGTCTCCTGCTCACAGACAGTGCAGACACTACAGTATACATTCAAACCTCCCTCAATTTATTACAGGTAACCTTTTTGCTTAATATTTAGGAAGTGACTTATTTCTGCACTGTATTTTCTCAGGACATCTCTGAATAATGCAGTTCCCTAATGCAAAGTAAACTTGTGACACATAACTTTTAATGAAATAAATAATAAAAGGTGATCAACTTTAAGCATAAGATTATAAAATATCTTCCTTACCATCAAAATTAATACTCGCGACTTTGGTATATCGACTCTCTCCTGCTTTTAGTGTGACCTGCTTGAACTCGACTGTAATGGCTTCGTTTGATGGTGTTGGACGAACGCTCTGTGAAATGGAAACACTGTTTAGGCCAAAATAAGGGGCGGCCATGATAATCATTCATGTGACAAGTTTGTACTGTGTCGCAACCTGCTACTTGCAGACATTGTCAACTGATAAAGTACACTTCCATTACAAAGCATGCATAATCAGTCCTGTTTGAATCAGTTGAGTACAGTATGTGAAACGCTGAATAATATCACTGCAATCAAAAATCTGGAAACATAGTTTAATGCAGCAGAAAGTAGCCAGGGGAGAATCAGCCTAAGCAGCCACTCAACCTGGTGGCTGATGGCAGGGATCTCAGTGGACTGAAATTTACCTAAACAAGAGGGGGAAAAAATAAACAAAATTACAAAAAAAAAAATAAAAAAAAAAACGTACCATGATTGACACATCTTTTGCTCCAGAATTTAGAAGATGCAAATTCAACTGTTTTGGTCGATCTGTAAAAGCACAACAGTGTTTCATTATGTACATAAAATACTCTGCGCCAAGAGGAATATATATTGTTAATAGAAAATGTACAATAAAAAAAAGGAAAAAGGAAAAAAACCTACCTTGTGATCGAAGCGTACCAAAGTCCAGCATCTCTGTTGAAGAGTATATACCAGGTGCTGGAGAAAAGAATTCAATATATTTAGTCTGAGCCTCAAATTAGAGCCAAACATCTCAGACTACCTATTTTAACTCCAAAAGAATGATCATGGGAGTTCATCTTCACCTGTGGTGACCTCCACTTCCACAGGGAGGATGATGAATTCATCCTCGTCTGAGGCATTGGTTTTGATTCTGATAAAGGCTGTGTGGTTGTCCGCCTCTCGCGAGGAGAAGCTGGCCCTCATCACGCCCTTGGTCTCAAATGGGGCAATCTCCTGCATAAATAAGGCAAACTGTTATGCACTCAGTGCTAGATGTATGCACAGATATTAAAGAAATGATTCCAGCTCATGCCCACCCATAATTTTTTGGTGCCTCCTTGTTGGCCAGTGGGCAGCTCTAGATGCAGATCCCCTCCGCTGGAGTACATCTCTACAACCTAGAAGAGAAGGCAGAGTTATATGTCAGGCTGTCAGCTTGTTAAGTAGCTCAGACCAAAAAGTCAGCTATTGATATGCATTCAACTTTAGACAGGTATAAAACAAGCTACAGTCATCATGGCAAAATAAAAAGTTTACCTGGAGTGGTTCACTATGCGGGTTGAAGATGTTTATGAGGGGAGAGAAGCTGCTATTTACTGGTACTCTGGCCCCCACAAAGGGCCGGAGTCTGTAAGGATTAGGGATGCCCACACCAAACACCTGAAACAACACAACACATCATCTAGTCAACTTTTTATAGAGCCTACTTCATCCTGCCACTGCGCCACATGCGTTTTTGTTCCTTTGACCAACTCCACAACGTATTTAATGTACCTGGTATGTGAACACTCCATGGTGAGATGTATTAATAAATAATGTATTTTCTACATTTCCTACTACTCGCGCAAGAAACACTACATCAAATGAAGTGTTTCCTCCTGGTGGAATTATCTGCAATAACAAGAACAAAAAAGTCAATGTCACTACAGTTAAAACGCATGTCATTGATGAAAGCAGACAAGCAACTTGCTGGGCACAATCTGAAATAAGATTTTTCTGCTTACCAAGACCACAAACATGACCTTGAACTGATATTTCACAAACAATTTTCCTAACAAGCAAAATTAAAGGAGAACAAGATATTTAAAGAGAATTAGAGCCGGCATTTAGGGTAACAAGTGACCTCGGAAATACAGCCGCTAGTCTCTACTTTGAAAGCTAACAGTCTTGATCTGTTTCAATTACTTTGATGGCTGCATTAAACCCAAATGCAAAAAGATATGGTTGTCTTTAGTAAATAAAGCCACTGGTCTTTTCTGTGCACTACACTCATGCACATTAACACTATACAGATAAAGCTTCTCTTACAATGTTTAATCTGGAGTAAAATGAGCTCTCATTAAATCCATAGTTTTAGTTTTTTTTTTAAAATATTAAGTAATTGATGGCCGGTTATAATACAGAAATGCTCTTATATGGAACATTCACATGTGACCACACAGCCTTAAAAAAAATAATGGCAACAAGTTCCAATCATCATCTTTTTCAGTTTCAGACAATGATTATGCACAAAAACGCCTACTTCCTCCACAAACACTCTGATGGTCTACGCTCATATTTCTTTACTCATACCTGTATTTGTTCAAATGGTTTCCCTGCAAATGAGGTCTCAGCCCAAGCTGTGTACCTACATGCTGAGTCTAATATGTATTAATTACTATTAAGCTTAACTAACAACCAACATCACAGCTCAAATAAATCACTATCTATACTCTATAGATTGATATATCTATACAGTAATATCAAAACCCCATTATTTGTTTTGCTGATCCTGTTCAACCTTTGTGAACTGGACTGAGTTCATGGTGGATGACCTCTAGCCTTGTTAAACATTGGCTATAAAGAGCTGAAAAGGTCAGCATGAGGCTTTAATTTATTACATAGGTGTCAGGAACAGGTGGGATGTGTTTAATTTATTACTGTCTGGAGTGTGTGAGCACACACTCCACACACACGGTCACACACAGAGCACCTAATATAGACGCTTAAGCTTTAAGGAGTTCACTCTCTGGTTATACAGTGTGTGTTTTGAGGGACCGCACATTTATCAAATATCAGAAGTATTTAGAGATTCAGGTGGCATTTGGTTAGAAAGCTCAGCCCTGCTGTGATGCACAAAGTATTCTTCCAGACAGACAAAGTCACTGTTGGAGGGATCAGAGGGGAAGTAGAGAATGTCCTCAGTTTTTTCCTCTTAACAGGAAGTTACCCATTTAACACATTTGCCTCAACACTTTAAAAACACATTTATGCCTTACAACTTCTCCTCTTCAGTATTTGCGTTGTTTAGGGGGGCTATAAACTAGTGAGAATGTACTTACCCTACTCTGGAAAAAGGACGCGTGAAAATGTGCTGTTGTTGCTGATATTGATATTAAACTAATTTCCTCTGAACTTGGATTGTGTAAGTAAACTTTTTCCATTTTTGGCATCCCAACTGGCCTAGGGAGAAGAAACAAACAAACAAACAAACAAACAGGATTTACTGACATGATATGCTCAAATTAGTCACTGGCTTAAGCAGACAAGGCTTCTTTTGTTGTCCGTAAAACTCCTTACATTGTGTGAGACAGACATACAAAAATAGCCAAGTGTTTCACTTCGCAAATATATGTAGACAAATTTCCCCAACATACTCCCAAATAGGGGTGACGTCAGGATCAGTAAACATAACATTTGGCAACCAGTGCTGTATAGTGAGGTAGTAATTCAAGTAGTCATTTCTTATGAATACATAAAAAAATACATACAT
>JBBPDH010000104.1:9078141-9096022 GCA_037974565.1 Clupeocharax schoutedeni
CTATATATTTTCTTTTGTATTGATATATTTATACTTTGGAAAATATACTTTTATAGTACTTTTACTTTAATACCTTTATATATATTAGTAATATATTTATGTTTAGGGTACTTTGTCACGATAGAGGTGATATTTTATGTTTTGGCCCTTGAACTTTGTTCAAAAGAGAATTGCAACCGCTTGATTTTTAAAAAATAAAAATTAGTCGTTTCGATTAATCGACTAAT
This sequence comes from Clupeocharax schoutedeni, assembly GCA_037974565.1. Taxonomy (NCBI): domain Eukaryota; kingdom Metazoa; phylum Chordata; class Actinopteri; order Characiformes; family Alestidae; genus Clupeocharax; species Clupeocharax schoutedeni. The sequence goes on from JBBPDH010000104.1 coordinate 9,078,369, forward strand.
CGAAAATTTTTTTCGATATATTAATTGTTAGTGGCAGCACTGATTAAATCACATCTAAGTCATTAAAATCAGATGATTTGACCTGTTCTGCTTAAGTATGCTAATGAGGCCCATTTTACCCCAAATCTTACCACATTTAGTTTTGCTCTCACCTCACACACCTGGTCTGAATTTCCTTCTGTATTTTACAGCAAAAAAAAGAAGAATGCCTAAAAAACATCTAAATATTATGTAAAAGATTCCATCATATGTGAACACAACACAGCACACAGTGTTTACAGCATTAAATTATTTCTCTGCATTTAACCCATTCACCAAATGAAGCAGCGGGCAGCCAGGAACAATGCCCGGGGAGCAGAGTGTGGGAAAAGGACCATGCTCGAGGGAACCTCAGAGGTGCTTAGCAGTCTTGGGAATCAAACCCATGCCCTAACCACTAGGCTACCTGCTGCCAACCTGTCAGATGATGGATGTATTAAAAAGTTACACTGCAGTTCTACAGGTAACTAAGCTTACAATCTGACACACTTGGGCAGCTGGTTGCCTAGAGGTTAAGGTGTTGCCCCTGTGATCAGAGTGTTGTGGGTTCTAATCCCAGGACTGCTGGTGGCACCACTGAGGTGCCTAGAGAAAGGCACTGCTCCCCAGGCTCTTCGCGTTAGTGGCAGGCCCCTGCTTCACTTCGTGAATGCAAAGAAAGAATTTCACATTGTTTACACTGGGTGCCGCGCGATGCTATTTTCATATATGATTGTAAAGGCCAGTACGTTTTTCCTATCAAGCAGTGTTTTGTTAGCTACTTTTACTACAAAACATTAAGAATGACTCTTTGCACACTTTCACAGCTCAACTTTGGTAAAGACTTTTTTATACCCGATTTAACCGTTGTTTCTCCCCAGTTTTCAGGCAAGTCAAAGAACTCTGCCAGGCCCAATCTGCTGGAGGACGTGTGGAGAAAACGACTGTGCAGAGGACGGTTGTACCGTAACACATCATACTTTTGTCTGGAAACATGAAAGAGAGAGACTTAATAAGCTACATAATAATATTAATACTCAATACATAAATACAATACATATATAAATGTTGTTATTTTTTATAGTCTTTCCTTACATGCTAACAAATGCTCCTCCCTATTTTCAGTACCTAGCCAGTATTTAACCGGGTTACATTACCTTTGTAGGTTGAAATAGGAGTTGACCAAAGTCTGTGAAGAATGGTGAGATGTTCTGGGCGAAGAAACGGTAATAACCCGCTGAAATTGTCTGCAAACTGCAGAAAAACGGCATGCACTGGCCGCCGCCATCTTGAACAGCAATGTCAACGATGCTCGGGGTTGCCAGGTATCACAAGACCATTCCTTCTCGTTACATTGCCATCAGTTCACATTGTCATAAGTCACCTTATGAGCCAGTATTTTAGTGTGTTAAGAGCCCACAGTAATGAAAAAAGACACATTTAAATTTTATTTCATTTCTGGCAGAAGGTTTGGTCAACAAGGATTGGCTATTTTTTGTCAGGCTTATTTATTATTCAAAATAATTAAGAACTTTAAAATCTAAGATGATCTTGCGAAATATTGTTTCCTCCCTGCATATCTGCGTCAACCTGCATATACTGTGGACATTAACTTGAGGTGAAGCTGTTCACTGAGTACACAACAGGAGATTTGGGAAAGATTTTTAGCAACGTGGCAACTTTTACTGGTTGTTGGCCAGTTACATACCGCTTTATCCGCACATAGCACATCACTCCAATTCTACGGTTCTCCCAGTACATAATTAATTTCAAATCATTACTCATGTAGTCACACTGTGTTTTGGGTCCTGAATACATCTCTGATATGTTTGAAAGATAGGTGTCTTAGATCTGCAGGAGCTGCAGCTAGAGGTGAAAAGATCTGAAACTAAATATGATAAAATCGTGTCAGATCGCCACCAACTATAGATTTAAAAAGCGGTTAAAGACGGCACTATTCTCCTCCACATTTTGCACACTTTAATTTTGTCTATGTATTGTTTTATTTCTTTCATTATTATATTCTATTTTTTATTCGATTCTCGTGAAGCACATTGAATGACCTTTTGAAATAAGATAATTCTTTATAAGTACCACAGGTGTGGAAATTTGCATTGTTTCACCAGCAAAGTGGACCGCATAGATATATAGTATATATATATCTATCAGTGGACAGTAAAAGCGGAAAGTAAAAAAAGAGGAAAGTAAAAGCAGCATAACCACTATAATAAACGTATACAACACAACAGTATAATCTGAAAAATAAACTTAATTTATTTGTTTGTTTGTTTGTTTGTTTATTTATTTATTTATTTATAAAAATTAGAAATAAACTGTTAATTGAATGAGAGGTTCCACTCCCTGAGCCAATCAGAGGTGGCCTAGTTGAAGACGTCACGGACAGCTATGGTGGCCATGAGCGTTCTGAGGGCTGCTGCTGCCCTTACAGCCCGAATAAACCCCTTAAACCGGGGGAACCAGGCAGCACATCTCCTCTCCAGAGCCATAGTGCGTTCAGAACAAGGTAAAATAATATTTAGCTTCTTAAGACATACTCGTTTTGTCAGTGAAAAGGTTTATTTTACTCAGTGACCTTCGCAGTGTTCGGGCTAAGCTAACTGGTTTACCACTGTTTGGTTCGCTCTGCTAGTAATCCTGCTAACTCGGTCCTACTTAAAAAACTCAACACTTCAATTTTTTATAGCTGTAGTTTAAACAACTCTTTTTATATTATCTATATTTATAAAGCTGCTAAGGTTAAGATGTTAGATGTTAAGCTCGGCACAATGGCTTTCAAGTCCCAATGTTTGTCACTCAATGTTTTGGTGCCACTACATGCCTTCACTTCTGACCTTACTTTCTCTTCCCGTCATTTTTCACTTAAAAAGCAGCCCAAAGCCCAGATTCAACATGCATTCTGTTGTTGTTCTGCAGAAAGTTTGTTAAATCCATATTGTTTACAGCTGAATTTTGTTGAGACAGATGGTTAATACTGAGATAAACCAGTGAAGCTCAGCACACCAGTCACTGCAAACCCAGTGTTACGATACTATTGTGTTGCCTGAACCTGAAACTGCCTTGTCTTTAGTTTTTCACTTTAAAAACCAGCTTAGATCTTATTAATGACTGATTGTTCAGGTGTGTGGTGCCTTTTATTTGAGGCTCTGAATTGTTTTGTTGCCAATACCTTCTGTTCTGTTTGTAATTATATTCACTGTTTACCTGTTATTGTGTCTTGTTGTAATCTGTCGTTGAGTCTAATTTATTTGAGCATGCTTTTCTTGCAGTTGCTGTCCGTTATGAAAGCCATGGAAAGCGGATGTTTATCATCAAGCCTACTGACTTCTATGATAGAAGATTTCTCCATTTGGTGGTTAGTGTAACATTTTTGGCCTTTAAATCTTCCATATATACCTTTGTTCTTCCTTGTTTTAGACAGGCAGATGCTTTTTTTTTTTTAGATTTTATGCCAGATATGAGTATGGAAGAATTAAGACCATAAATCCATAATTTAACAGCTTCAGTTCATACTGTTCCTCCATGTCTTTTATCTCCCATCAGAAATATTACGTACTGCTGACTGGGATTCCTGTGGCCGTGTTTGTGACATTTGTGAATACTTTCATTGGTAAGTTTTCCACAATGTTAAACATGGCTTATTTGACAGTTCTTTTGTCAAAGCTTTTGCAGAGTTTTAATGTGATAGGACGGTTGTTCAGAACAACTGTGGCATTATATTTTCAGTATTTTTAAAAATACTGTTTCTTAGGTGAGGCTGAGTTGGCCGAGATTCCAGAAGGATATGAACCCGAGCACTGGGAGTATTACAAGGTATGCTCTTTTATATGTTGCATTGAAATGGTATGCCAAATACAAACCTGGCATTTTAATGTTATATATTAGGAATAAATCTTGAATGCTGTATTTTTTTTTTATTTAAAATGTGAATAAACTTGCTTTATGCTTATGAATTTCATATGTTACTTTATCCCAGCATCCCATTACCAGGTGGATTTCCCGGTATTGTTATGACAGCCCAGTGAAGGAATATGAGAAAATGCTGGCCATTATTCACCTTGAAGCTGAGAAGGCTGAATTAAGGTAAGCTGTGAGTAATTTGGCTTTAGCCCAAAAGCAAATTGCATTATGTTAATGAGAGAAAAAAAAATTCCCACGTGGTTCAACAGTCTAGGTGTTGGTCCCAACATCAAGAGTTTTATTCCAAAGAAAACAACATTGGCTTTGCGCATCTCAGGGTGGGCCGGATGCCCCCCTCCCCATCACTCAGCAAGGTGCTAATCAGCACCTTGTGTCTGGTAGCTGATGTAACAGAATTAGGAGTGTGTGAAACGATCAAGTGATGTTACATTGCAGATTGTGGCCTCACATGCTAGACTTTGCCCAACATGTTGTAGTTGTATGTGATATGGAGAGTCCTTGTTAGTGGGTGGAGTGGACATGTGTAAATTAGTCAGAAAATGATATAATTATTTGTGCATATTACAAAATAGGAATGTTAATGAAAAATGAAATGAGAAAGTAAAAGGATAAAACAAACGATTACAATTAAATTGTTAGAGAGTTCAGAAAATGCCAGAGAGTTTTGAGGAAGCAACACTGAATGACCAATCAATTGATACGCAACTTGTGCGGCCAGTGGCAGAGGATGTGACTGTATGAGAGGGACACTGCTGATGGACGAGATTGGGAAGAGGTCTAAAAGTTAGTTTGTACTCTATGAAAGACAATGATAGTAATTTATTAGTTGTTATTATTGTAGCGGGGCATTGCAGGTCCAAAGCAAAGAAGACTGGTTTTAGTGTCTAAATTGGTATACAAAACATAGAGCTTTTAACTGCGTTTAAGGACCCTATGATTAGCAAGCATAAAGGTCTGACCCCACCAACAGTACACCTCTGCTGGGATCCATCCACTCAGCAACTGGGAGGAAACTGCTGTGGAAGCAGCGCTATCTGAATGTCCTCTGCATAACCTAAAATTAAGATCACGATTAAAAATGATCGAACTGTGGATTAAGACTTCAGATTTTGGAGTGGATACTACATGTACTGTATGGTAGGTGATAGTGCACCATCTAGTGGTCGTCAGTAGAATGGGTTGTAAGATTTGCCTGACATTTAATTTGTCACCTTAATACAAATTAACAAAACATAATGGATGTGACACTCTGACTGAGGTACGTTTGATTATATTTTCAGAAATAATTCAGAAGTTTTAGAATGTATTGTGAATAATGTATTGCTAAATTTGGGGTTAGATTAGGCACTACTATTTGCACCGACTGTAGTATTCAGAGAGTTCTTAGTTAATTACAAGTATTAATGCAGAAATGTGTGACAACTTTGCGGCTTCTGGGATTGTTTAACTTAATTTCTTCCCTGGGTTTTGATTCAAACCAGAATATTCAGCGTACAACATGATGTAAATCTCCAAACTAGATTTTCAGTGCTAGCAATATAAAATTGGCCAGTTTCATGTTCAATACATTATAAAATGCGGCTAATCTATTTTAGGCAAGATTATCAGTTGACCTTTGAATCAGATGTCAATTGACCTAGATTTCAAAGTGTATTTGTTTTCATTTCATAACATTTACTTGATTTCCTGCTTTACAGACAAAAACAACTTGAGGTCCGGAAACACATGAGAGAAAAAGGAGACGGACCTTGGTTCCACATCGAGACACTTGACAAGAGTATGATCGACCAGGGTCATAAGGCCACACCTGATGATTAGCTTTGGTACCTGTCATCAGGGACCTGTCAAAAACCTTGTCATTATACAATGTATAATGCATATTCATATTTGTGCAAATATGTGTTTTTTGCCACTGGCGCCAATAAACTGTAGTACTATAATCCTGGTTGTTTTATTGAAACTATCACTTTATTATCTGAACATCAGCATTAAACTCTACCACATGATAAGTGCATCAAACAAACCCAGGCATAGCATTTCTGAGGTGCAGCAATGAAAATGGGTCCAGGTTGAGTTGAAAAGGAGAGTTTAGAATAAATGAAATTATGAAAACAATTCCTTTATGTGAGCTTATAGTTTAAGGCCTTTGAGAATAGAAGAATGACTTTTTCAACATAACAGCAATACATATCAGATTTAAAAAATTGTGCTGGAGATGTTGCAGCCTTTACATGCTTAAAAGGAATTATGTAAATGTTTTTAGAAACTAGCTATTGATTAGTCGGCAACGTCAACTTTATGATTTTAATGCAGTATTTTCTTTTGTAAAATAGATGTGCTATGAATAAAAAAGCAGTATTTTGTTTTATACCAGTGCTCAACACAAGGCAGATAAAGTGATTTCTATAACTCAGGCTTGTGTGTTTCAGACTAAAAATGATCTTAATTTTCTCCTTGTGGGTTCTTAAATCATAACCTTTTTTTATAGGCCATCAACTGTACATTTTGAGACATTTAAAAGGATTGTTCATTAGTTAAATTATATTTAAAAATGCCCATATGGACTCAAACTGAGTACATCTGTGAGAATAAACTGAGTAAACCCTTCTCCAAATTGTTAACCCTAACTGTTTGATTTATGTCCACCTGTGTGCAGTTGATTCCACTCAGTGTATTTACAAGAAAATAGTCAATTAAAAACAATATTTGCCAAAGGTCACTCAGTATTAAAAGATGTGCAGTTATTTTTTATCTTTACAAATCATAATAGATTCACACTGTGGTCTTAATTCTAAAATGTATTTGAACACTACTCACTGTTTACCATTGCTTTCACAAATCGTATTTTATTCTAAAAGACAAAAGATAGATTTCAATGCAAATTTCAATATGCAGGCAAAAGTAAGCACATGCATGCATATTTATTTATTTGCATTAAAATTGGAAGAATCATGTATTCACAATACATAGGACTAACCACTCCTGATTAAATGTGTGACTATTTTTAGCACTGTTTTAAAGGTGGACCATCATGCATATTTAAGTATGTAAACACGCACCAGCATCTTATAACATGTCCATGGCCCCGCCCTCCGTTGTTACAGTGGCCATTAGGGAGAGACCCTACGCCTTAAACATATTTACATAAATTTAGAATTTGACCAATCGGTGCTGGAGGAAAGCCAGACACAAATATTGGCTCGTTTCTCAAAAAGACCAGCGCCACCTCCCACCCCTCAGTGTTTTCGTCGTCATGCCCCCTCCCCCTGATCCTGACGGGGGAATGTCTCCACTGTGTGATTTAAAAATAACACCCTCATCTCTCCCTCTCACTGACACTCCGTGACACTGTGGTGCAGCAGGAATGCAAAGATGGCTACAGATCTGGGAGAGCTGCTGGTCCCCTACATGCCCACCATAAGGGTGCCGAGGTCTGGGGACAGGGTTTACAAGAGCGAGTGTGCTTTTTCCTACGACTCTCCAGTGAGTAAAGACAGGCCGTATGCTTACTTTGGCTGCATGGATGCATGTTCAGTATTTTTGGGGGTTTTTCTTTCTTCCTTCTGCCCTGACACGTGAAAGGCTGTGCAGCGTTTATCGTGAGATTTCAGGAATCCCGTGCGCAGCCATTCGTCTCAGTTTTGTCACAGCACGCTGCAACATTTTAACAAACATTATGGTTTACATCTCAGAAACCTTCGTCCTTTTGTTCCGAGGCGATAAGGTGTAGGCTGTAAATCAGACCAAATAAACCCAGGCTTCAGGTCCCCGCAACGTTCAGGTCCCTCCAGCTTAGAGTCACCCTCTGCCTCCCAAAGATGTTTACTGTCCTAAACACCTCACTCATAGTGAGATCATTCTGCCCCAGTGAAGCCTGGTAGAGATATTGTTCTGTCTTACAGTTCCTGACCTGATTCCAACAGGATTCCAGGTCAAACAAGCTCAGACCTGGACCTACAGTGATGCTTCAGATTTCAGCTGGTGAACTTTTGGGGACATGTTGCTTTCTAGGAGGAGTAGTGTAAGCAGCATATACAGTACGTCTGGTCATGTGGGGTCCCTAAATGTTTTGAGGTCAGGACCACCTAAAAGAGAGTAAAATGCTGACACACTCCTCAGTCAAGCGGTCTCATGAGAAAACAACAGAAGCAGAACACACCCAGCTGTACATGTACATGGACACAGCATCACTTAATGATTGCAACTGATGACTGACATGAGGCCAAGCCTCACAAAGGAGAAACAGTGTTGCATTTTCACTGAGCTGTTTAAGTATTTTTTAATAAGAGTACAAAAGATATTCTGAAGAACTTTTGGGGACATGTTGCTTTAGTGCTGCACGTCTGTCTCTCAGCTACAACAGTTTTAAAGGTGACTCAGCTGTTTGGAGCTCATGTCAGACTATTTTTACCCCAGCTGTTGGAGCTCGTGTGTCACCAGGGCCTGTTGAGAGTTTTTTCCGAGAGCGTGGAGCTGGGATCCCTGCACTGTTTTGGGGCTTGATTCACAAAACTAGGCTAGGACTGACATTTTGTGTTTAGGTACTCAGCAAAGTCAAAGTTAAAACACCCCTATATATTAGGAAAGGCCACAAGAATGACCACCAGCAGTGCTGTGAGACTGCAAATTCTGGATTATTTTATCTTATACGTTTTATACAGTCGACCCATTGAGAGTGTACACTCTTCTAGGTAACCCAGAGTATTAGGCTCCTTATTACTTGTGTCCATGTACTGTAGTATGCACTCCACGCATGTTGTGGCCAACCAGCTTAGCAGTGCAAAGCTGACTTTACAGTGTCTTTTTGATAATTTATTGCTCATTTTGGACAGGTGACTGAATTTGGAAATTTAATGTTTGAGAAGTTCTATAAGCCTCTTTAAATGTTAATAATACAGTTAATATGTGTGGATAATTTTTGTTCTCGCTTTAGGAGTCTGAAGGTGGGCTGTATGTGTGTATGAACACGTTCCTGGGCTTCGGAAGAGAACATGTGGAGAGACATTACCGTAAAACTGGACAGAGTGTGTACATGCACCTGAAACGTCATGTCAAAGAGGTGAGGCAACCGGCTGGTCTTACCATCCACTCTGGCTTGGTTTTGGGAAGCCTGTTTCTTGAGAACCGCTGCAAACTGACCTTTCCATGCCTACAACACTTGATCATGGTAGACTGCACCGGTGCATGTGCGTAAGTTAATCAGTTTAGGCATTTTACATATAAAAAAATTTAGATATTAGATATCCCTGTTTCCACTCTTATCCTAAAGCTAAATATTTGAAAGGACAAAAAAGTAACTAAAATAGTATATTATGTAGGTATTTCTACTGTGTCAGTAGGGGTGGATACAAAACAGCAACAACAAAACCTGAGCTCCTTATAGACCTGCAGTGAAATTTAATATTCTCAGCATCTGCAAAAGAGCTGAGATTTATTAGGTGTGATTCTTCTTTATTTGGGGATTATTTTGGTTTTGAAGCTTGAAAGCGTGCATAAGAAACAGCAAAGCAGTCCAGTAGCTGAATCAGCAGAACAGAATAATAAAAAAATAGTAGCAAAACCAAGTATTTTTAAAATTATTTTAAACTGGAAAAAAAGTGTATTCAATAAACATTTTCTAATGTGTGCAGAAAGCGCTAAGCTATCTATGGGTATTAGAAAATATAGTTACTTTTTCTTACTAATATTGTAAAGCATTTTGGTACTTTGCATAGTATCAAACACCTATCATGCATAATTACAAACTTATCTTGTTCTTACATCAGGGGGTGCAGTTGTCAGTGCTACTGTTTATTAATCCTCCAACTGAGAATTAAGCATCCAAATTAGTTCAACGAAAATATTTATAAAACAACAAAAATGATGATAAAATTCTACATTTAACAGTGCAAAATAAAAAAGTAAAACTCATTATGAACAGTGATATAGATGTCCGATAACAGAGTAAAGCCAAAAACAATATATATAAAACTGCTCATGCCAACCGTATATTGCACAAATACCATTAGTTTTATATAGAATAAACCATGTCACTCATAACATACAAAGCGGTTTGACTCTTTTGTGAACATAACAATGTAAAATCAATTTGTCACTTGTATATTTATGATTTGTGTTTTATTGGTCATGAGCACTGCTTTTAGGAACTTTAAGGCCCTGTTAATAACATTAGCAATTTGTAACTTAAAAGTCCATTTAAAATGACACAGGCTCGAGGAGGTAATATGTCCTTGCGTGAGTGTCGTCTAGAGCAAAGAACTAAACTATGATAAGTGAAATGCAGAGTCATATTGACTATGGAAAGAATTATACATTATTTATAGTTTATACATAAGTGATCAAACTACTATCACTATCATTCCCAATACCTCATTATTTCATATTACAGTTCCTGATTAATGATTTGACCACCTTTTTTATGTATCTGCTGTCTAAAATGCAGCAAACAGAGTGTACTCTCCATAATTAATGATCAATAGCAGAAATGAATGCTTTTAATATTTTCTAACTTATCTAGCCCAACTACAATGGACTTGATTGGCATAAAAGCTGAAAATATAAAGAAATGTAATTAAATTTTTTTGAGTAAATACAAAAATGTGAAGCATAATTATTTGTTTGCCACTGTTATGTAACTTAATTACAACTTGTTTCTGCTATAAATATTCAAAAGGCATTTTAGTCAAAAGCCTACAATAGAATGGCGAAGATCATTTTTACTCTTATTTAAAATCCAACACTGTTTCTCCTTTGTCCTTCTTGACCTTATGTCAGTCATAAGTAGCCATCATTAAGTGATGCTGTTTCCATGTTCATGTACAGCTGGGTGTGTTCTACTTCTGCTGTTTTCTCATGAGATCGCTTGACCCAAGAGTTTGTCAGTATTTTACTTTTGATTTTCCTCACCGTAGCCCGGTTAGGATTCGGGAAATATATGATATACTACACTATATCATATATTTATACACTATACACTAATCCTCTTGTAGTTCTAGCAACTGGCTTTTTCAGTTATATTGTTAGCATTATTATTATTTACAAATTTTTTTGTTTATTATGATTTTCTGTGGTCGAGAAGCCTCAATAAGAATGTTTTTTTTTGGAAACTGTCTCCTGTATGGCGACAAAAACATTTTGTTATTTGCCACAGAAAGCAACAGGTGCCGCAGGAGGTGCTGTGCCGAGAAGACGGAATGGAAAAGTATTTTTAGGTAAGACTGCAGCAATAAAAGAGACAAGAAAAGTCTAATTAAGACAAGAAAAGTCTAATTGGATGCTTTATGTTTTTTTAATAAGTGACATTTTCCCATGATCAGTAACCTCAGTCCTCCCCCGGTGGGGCTAAATTTAGTTCATTTATCTGTATATGCAGTTAGTAACCGTTCTAAATCTAAAGTGCCACATGCTCGCTGTGGCCTAATCCACTGTTGAGGAGGGTTAGTTTACTGTGGGCCGGCGGGCCTGTCACTGCTCCCCCATCAGCTGCTGTGTCCTATCAACGCTCATGGCTGATACACTTCTGCTGTTGGAGGTGTGACGTGGGCTGTTGGGGCCAGGTGGGTTCTGTTCACTCAATTGGAGCTTTAGACGACTGACACATGTCATCTTCACTCAGTCTTGAGGCTACAGACCACTTTTAAAAGACACTTCATTCACACCTGCAATAAAATTTCAAAATTTGGATTTGGCCATTAATTGAATAGTTTTTGAATACAATCATTACAATAAAGCTACATTTGACTATTATAAACAGCGTAATTAACAGTATGTACTGTTATGTATTTAATTAAATATTTGAGCTTTTTGGAAAATAAGTAATAATAATATAATGTAATTATTTATTATTCAGTCATTTATTATTGGTACATTTTCTGCCTTGAAATTTGTTGACAAGTTTATATGTTAATTTATATGGTATTTCTCAACTAAAAAAAGTCATTCTGAAATGTCTTGAGCTCCATTTTCATTCTGGACACATTATAAATAACATATTTCTACTAATTATTAGAAACCTATATTATTGTACCTATATTATAGCACAGTAGAAAAAGCATGTTTTCATTTATTATAAACATTGATTCCAAACCACTTTCATGATAAACTTTATCCCTCCATGGTCCAAACACAATAAAGATACCCTTAATGGTACAACTTGATTCTTGTCATGATTCATAATTCATTTCTTATTAAAAAAAAACAAATAAAAAATATGATAGTTACAGAATATGGTGCAATTATGTTCCCGAACAAGAGGTACAGAATTAATACCCTTCAAGGTATTACTCCAGGCCTGACATTTATACCCTTAAAGGTACTTAAAGGTACATCGCCACTGTGTCGCTCATGTAAACCTCCTTGTTCGGGCTCAGAAAATGACATAAATCACCAACAATGTCTCCTCTTATGGCCTTATGCACAGTATTGTAGGACATGTTATGTTGGTCACAGCAACTCTAAAGCAGTGCAGTGATCTAATCAGCCTGCCCAAACCCATACGTCACAGAATAAGAAACCACACTGTGTACACTTTTTATCAGTTCACTCATAACCGGGTCTCCATTGTGTCAATATGGGAATGTTCCGAAAAATTACAATTAAAATGTATGTTTTTGAAGAATAAATAATGAAGATATAAATAATCTCTGCTGGATGTCAATTTATGTATGCTAATAAATGGAAGTAGTTTTAAGCATACATCAAGTCTTGTGTGTATATATATATATAATCTTGATAATAGTAACAGATAAAGTGAACAACATTGATTTTCCATCTACAATGGAAGTGAGACATATTAGGCAGCAGGTGAACAGTAAGTTCTTGAAACCGGGCAAATGTAAGGACTTGAGTGACTTTGACATGGGTCAGATTATGATGGTTGGGCAACTAGGTCAGTGCATCTTCAAAACAACTTATCTAGTGACATACAGTGCTTTTGTGTATAAGCTTTTTGACTGATACTGTTTATCACTATATCTCTTTGAGCTCTAGTCAGAAAAGCCACTTTTTAGAGAATCATTTTCGGTGTTTGTAATTCCCACACTGTGATTTAAATGTGTTTGTGTTGTCAGTGTTTTTCTATGTTATAAATGTCCTTATTGCTCTTTCTGATTATTATTGCTCTCTTAAAGGATTTAAAGCAATGACACAGGAATATCTGACTGATCACCTCTCATATCTCCTTTCTTTAAGATTTAGAACTTAACCATGATTTTAATGGGGATGATTATGAATATGAAGACGAGGCCAAGCTTGTCATTTTCCCAGACCACTATGAGATCCCTTTACCAAATATTGAGGAGTTGCCTGCACTGGTCAGTGAGAGTGTTTGAGCATGCCCTTTGTATGCACTGCATGCCAAAGGTCTGACTTGGTTCTGATTTGAAACAGTGCTGTAATGTGCTTCAACCCAAAGCTCTCTCACACAAGTAACTTAACTGGAATTTCAAGTGACTCCTCACTGCCTTTTGTCTTAGCCTTTGATAATTTCTTATACCCAGGTCTGCTGACAGTAAGAGAAAATATGTTTTCTATAGTTTTATCATCAGTTTGAATTATTATCTCGTCTGATGATAATTCAAGAATGTTATATAGCAGCTAGAGCATATTGTATCACCCAAGTGAAAGTTTATGAACAATAGATCTTTGGGTCAAAAATCATTACAGTTTCAATATAACACTTGACTTGTTTGTCAGTGATTGTATGTTCTTTACTTTTTCTTAAACTTAATCTCATGCATACCCATAATAAGTTCTCTTTCTACACTGTGATGTCTTGAAAAGATTCATGGAGCATTTACGCTTTCTTATAAACGTATTTCTGACTGCCACACTGTCATTACTTCTAGATTTTTTTTCAGTTTTCATCTTGTTTTGTAGTTGTTGATATGTTTCCTTATGAATTCATGATGGTTATAATTACAAGGATAGACTCTTTAAAGCCTTAGGGAGCCTATATCCTTGTTTTCTTTCTAAAATGGTTTATCTTGCTCTTATGGACATTCAGTATGCATGTATAAAGTAAGTCTTGTAATTAACTTTCAAAATCCACTAAAAGGTCAGCATTATGCCAATTTTCCTTTTTAATGTAAACTGTTAATTTCTTGGGTTAGACTTATGCAAGCAGAACCTTCACTAATCACTGTCCCGTCCACACAGTTTTGTGTCTCCGTGCTTTTGGTCTATGGTCTGTTTTCAATTCAGTAAAAAAATTTGAACAATTGCTTGTGACTGAGGGAAAACTAGCAAAGTGGGCATAACAGAGCTAGCAGTCTGGCTAATCTCTTTGTTGTGCATCCCTATGTTTGTTCCCTGGATATGAATCTATGAGCAAAGTGAATAAGATCCTTACTGTCCTATGCTGGATAAAAGTGTGACCTGTATATGTAGTGCCCATTTCACTCATTTCCTCAACTCTTCTTGTGCTGATGAGTTTGGTTCTGCTTAGCATGCTAGCCTTGTGGGACTAGGGGATGCCTGTCACGCCGACCTATCGGACCATTAGGCATGAAGCCAGGCAGTTCCAAGAGGTCTCTTTTTAAAAAATGTTTCATCATATTCTCGATTTTTGCTCTCAAGCTTTGCTGTACGTTTAATGAAACACACAGTTTAAGTTGAAAACAAATTCTTTTATGCTACACTCTGTTTCCTGAGACTTTAAAGATCCTGTATTATAGAATTTGACTTTTTTTTTAGGACTAGGAAGTTTTATGTAGTTTGTGAACAATAAGTTTTTTAAATGTGTCATTTGCTCCCCAGTTCATATTTAGAAATTAAGACTCCATTTTGACATTGTTTTATGATGTTGTATAAACCAGAGCATTTACACATGCCTGCTAGCAACAGTGGGCTCCCCATGGACACTGAAGCAATAAGACCTGCTGACTGATGGCTGACTGCTTTTATTATATGAATAATAATTGAGGCTGGTCAGACTGGGAGTGGGTCAGTCCACCTCCGGATAGTGTCATTTAGACCTGAACTGTACTGTATTTAGACCAGGCTGCCTAGCTTGTGCATTACACCTGGCTCTGCACTTGCACTCTGAAAGCTGTATGAACATATTTTCTCAAAGTTAGCTATAAGAGAAGTCTAGAGCTCCTTGGTATATGCATGAATCTGAAAGTTATTTCATTAACCGCATGATGTGATTTTTGTGTTGCCTGGCTAGCTTTGATCTAAATTAGCTGCTTAGGATTCTGGCATGGCTTTGAGACTTTTTAGGTGTCACATGGTACTAAACATGAATGTAACATATCCTATGATACAGAGCCAAACATGCAGTCTTCAATGGATCGTAATTGGCTTGTTTGTATGTGTATAACTCCCGTTTTAGGTGACCATTGCTTGTGATGCTGTGCTTAATGCTGCATCTGCATACAAAAAGCAAGAGTCAGATACTTGGGAAGAGGAGCTTCAAGTGTCCAAACACGCCAGAAGTCTCAGACAGCAAGATAATGGGGTTCGAATTCCTCCCAGGTTGGTCACATGGCGATCCAGAGTCAGATTTCCCTGCTGGCGCTCCGCTGATGATAGTGGGGTCGCTCCCTTTAATCTGATACACCAGACGCTTGTCGGTGTTGTTTGATGTTAACATTTCAGTGCTTATTAGGTTTGTAGAAATTCTGTAACTGATATTTCCTTTGACCGTTTCATCATGTCAAGGACGTTATTTTGGCATAAATCATAGAATTTATGGACCCAGCTAGAGGATAGAAACAAAACATATTCTTTTCTGTTTAGAGGGAATGTTCATTCTTCTCAGAGATGTGCAACCTCTCTCTGTCACCCTTCGTGTTTTCTTCCTTGTCACTTGCTGTGGGTTTAGTGGCTGGAAGTGTACCAAGTGTGAAATGAGAGAGAACCTGTGGCTGAACCTGACGGATGGCTCTGTCCTCTGTGGAAAATGGTTCTTTGATGGGAGTGGAGGGAACGGGCATGCCCTCGATCACTACAAAGAAACCAAATTCCCTCTGGCAGTCAAACTAGACACCATCACCCCAGACGGAGCAGGTATGTGCTTAAGGCTAAACTCTACCAAAATGCTTTTAAACATTTTCCAAAAGTACAAATGACTCCTTAGTATAAGACCACAATACTTTAAGACATTTTCATGATTGTCTGATAGAAATGGCTCCAATAGTAAATTTCATAACTTTTACAGCGATTTGCATACTGCACTGCACTAATTCCCTTCAAACTGAACTATTATGCACTCTTTGTAATAGAACATGCTGCTGTTTAATGTTAAAGTACTGACATTAATAATAAGATACCCTGAATGTTGTCATGTAATTTATGATTTATAAAGTTTAAAGTCTACATGCCATAATGATTCTTGGTAAATTGATGTAATGGGAAGATCCTTTATACCTTTTAGGTCCTTTGCTGGTTTTTTAAAGAGTGCCTTCATATCAGTTAAGATGAGAAGTGTGTGGTAAATTGAATGCTTTAAAAAAGGGTTTTCAAGTTAGATATTTTTGTTGTTAGATGTCTAGTGTTTGTATTTTACTTTGCAAATATATTTAAAAATAAAAAATAAATTATGTAAATGCAAATTTAATTATGTGGTGAATTAGATAATGAATTACATTTATGCACACGTCGGCACTTCCACCTTTTTTAATGTTTTTTTTTTTTTTTTGTCAAGCCTGAATTTGTGGACACCTGTAATGTTTTTTTTTTAGATTTATGTCACAGTAAAATGTCTCTTTCTTCTACTATTTCTCTAAAACTTCGTACACAAACACATGGTACCAGTTAAAAGTACGGAATACAGTATGTTTACCTGCTTGTTTCAATAAGCTGCCAGTAATAGGTATCCTGCAGTGATATTTGTGACCTCTAATGGTTTAAGCTCTCTTTATCGTTCTCTTTTACAGATGTTTATTCCTTTGACGAAGAAGAAGCAGTACTTGACCCTCACATAGGAGAACACTTGTCACACTTTGGAATAGACATGTTAAAAATGCAAAGGGTGTGTTTGGAAGTTCATTTGGAAATCGGTGCAATATTCAAACAAATGCCCATTTCCTAGTAGGATGTGAACTGTTCCTCTGTACTGAAAGTCTATGATGATGTCATACAGACAGAGAACGGCCACCACACAGACAACCACATGCAGTCACGAGCCAGTGAGTGGGAGGTGATCCAGGAGTCTGGCCTGAAGCTGAAGGCGGTCTACGGTTCAGGCTATACAGGTATCAAAAACCTGGGCAACAGCTGCTACCTCAGTACCACTATGCAAGTCCTCTTCACCATCGCAGAGTTCCAGAGAGCGTAAGTGCTCACACCTTTTTCCATTTCTTATATTATGATTTACTAACAGTAAAATGTACCTTATATTTAAATTGTATTTATCAGTATACAGTAATTGGCAGGGGATAAGTTTCAAGAGCACCTGTGTATAGTGAAAAAACGCATAGTTATGTTTTGGTAAAAAAAACAAATGCTAAAAATACCATTTTTATAGTGTAAACCCTACATATGCCCCTGAATATGCTCCCAGACCGCATTAATGTCATTTTAATGTCATGTATAGGTAAAATTTAGATTTCCTGCTGAGGGACAAAAGTGCTGGGACACCACGGCGAGGTGAACTATTTTCAGAGAATAAAACCCTACTCTGAGAATAGGGGGCAGCTGGATGGCCTAGTGGTTAAGGCATCCACCCTGCGACCAGAAAGTCCGGGTTCGATCCC
>JBBPDH010000104.1:9104622-9115664 GCA_037974565.1 Clupeocharax schoutedeni
AGTAAGACAACATGCATACAGAGGATGATGTGGACAAAATACCCATTTGCCTAATAATTCTGCACTCCCTGTAAAAGCGGACATACCTTCATTTATATATGTCATGCATTTAATTCCTTGCTCATAATAGTTTGTGACAAACACAATTCTGCAAAGTTTCAGACTCTTAATGATCCTAAAGATGTCTAACCTAAATAAACTTAGATAACCAAAACCAAACTGAAACAACCAATAACCAAATCCAAAAACCAAAAATAATCCTGCACTAATAATAAATACAAAATAGAAAGCAAATTCTTGGCATGATCTTTACTGAGTTTTTGTTTTGAGCTTTTATTTGCTGGACTAGGTCAGTCCTAAAATCTGTGTGAGGTATCAGATTACAAAACAAAATCATCATCAACCAGAAGAGACTAAGATTAACCCAGCTAATATAAGCCAGCGCAAGAATTCAGCTAATCATTTAAACATTGTTGAAGTTTGCTAAAGTGTAATACCGTGGCTAGGTGTCTGGAGTAGGTGTCAAACCATTCAAGCAATGTGAGCTGTCACAGTTTCCAACAAATTATGCAGAAGGAGCATTCATTTACTCAGACCTCCAGTGACAGCAGTCACTGTAGAGTGAGAGAAGAGGAAAGAAATAAGTCCATTTTACAAGCTGCTCTCTGAAGCCCAGTGGGTGGAACGGTGAAACTCTGTTTTTATTAAAGCCATATATGGTCACGGGGTGATTTTTAAAAAAATGCTAGCTGGCTGGGGTGTGTAAAGGAAGAATAATTGATTGGTTTGAAGGATCACTTGTCATCATTGCCTTCAGCATAGCCATATTAAGGAAACGTGAAATAGCAGAAATCTTCCTATCGAAATGATAGTTATGGTGGAGCTTATAACTAAAAGCATATAAGCGGATTAACAAACTAAGTTGACAGCCTCTTAAAAAGCGAAAAGTAGAAAAAGGCAGAAATAGCCATTTGCCCCCCGAAAGATCATTTGATTTAAGAAGATTGAAACGCTTTTAACAGTCTCAAATGTTTTATCATGAAAGGTGTATATTTGCGGTACTGCAATTAAATGTGAATGACTTAAAAACAACTGATTAGTTTCCTACATTTCATTATTTAGAGTAAATAGTTACCCTATAAAAATTTTAAAAAAAAAGGCATGAAGGAATTTTATAACGCATCTTGCTTTTAGATGAGAAACCTATACATGTTTCCCAGCAGCAGCCCACTTTATGCATGTACTTATGCTTTGCATAAATATGCGGACAGGCCTTTCATATTGACAGATGGCTTTTGCTTAGACCCGTTGCATTCTCTGCAGACTTTGCCGAGCCTCTTGCGATTCCTTCATACATGGAACCTGACCTGCCCAGTCCCAGCCTCCCTACTGCCTCCCTGTTGGACAACCAGCCGCCTGAGGAGAGCATTGCCATCCTTACCTCCATGGGCTTCCCCAGACACCACACCATCCAGGCTCTCAAAGCCACAGTAAGTGTTTTGCCTACGGCTAGTATAACTCTACTGCTTTCTGTTTACCAAACTGCTTTGTGAACAGTCAACACACATCTTCAGGCTTATGTTATCTGTAAAGCCAACAGATGTTGCACAAGTTGCTTTCCATTTTAGAGCTATAATTTCCTTTAAGCCTATCCTGTCTAACATGTCCCTGGTAATACATTCACAGCCTTTGGCCAGAGAAGTTGGGATGCATGTTCTTGTTCACAATAGTAAATTGGATTAGCGTGTAGAACTAAGGCTTTTAGTGTACTACAGTGCTGTATTAAGTGTTGGAGGTACTGCAAAAGTTAGAGGAGATGCATTCAGAGGAGAATGCATATTACTAAGGGGGTGTTTTCCTAGGTCAAAATAATTTTACCAGCGGCAGTGACTTTATTAAAGGATAAGTGGGGAGCCCTGTTGATGACATGCCTTTTCACTGAAATAAAACATGGCCACAGCTTGCTAAAGCTTAGGATTGGGATCATAATTCTTATGTTATGTCTTGTTTCATCTGAACAATTTAACAATCAGAATCAAATGATCTCATTCACATTCCTTAGTCATGACTAGGGCTGCAACTATCAAATGTTTTAGGAATCGAGTATTCTGACAATTTTATTCGATTAATTGAGTAATCGGATAAATCTTACTTTTGTGTTTTTAAACAACTATATCAAGAGTGTGTTCTGCAACGTGATAGACAGCTTAAATTGAGCAAGGACTTTCCAAGCCACGTTGCTGCACAGGCTGTCAGGTCTCCAGGAGACCTTTCCAACGAGAAAAAGCATGAAAGGGAACCGGAGTAACGGACACACAAACCTCTGGAATTACTAGCCAAAAACCTCCCCCATTGTTTTCCACGGAGGGGAAAAATAGCATTGTGAATCTTCAAATGCGCTGCCAAGTTCAGATCCTGCTGTCAAGGATCATCAGAAGAAAAGTTAAAAAAATATATGGCAACGATATTTTTTCTGCCCCTCCCTTAATTGACACACAGACAGAACTTAAAATTTTACTTCTAATGTGAAGGGTTATATTTGCCCTAGTGCATAACTGGGCTTTGACTCTGCCACTAGAAAGTATCTTTAAATAGTCTTGAATTTGGCTCTCATATTCTCATATTGCACAGACTGAAAGTGAGTTCAGACTTGTCTTCAGTATTAGAGGCTCACTGGTCAAGCATGTGAGACCCAATCATGCTTCTATCTGTTAACGTTTGATGTATTGCTTATTTTATTCGCATTGATATTTTGTAGTTCACGTCTTAGCATCTCATTCAAAGGCTTCACAGTTTCTGAGCATGCTGGTCACCTCATGTATCAGAGTTAATGTACTATACCAGGATGCGTCAAAGATCAGTATTTACGTGTGATCATTCTCATTCGGTTTTGTTGTGGTCTTTCATCAACCGTAGTTCAAATCGATCAAAAGGTCATCAGTAGCAGATCAGGAATAAATGAGTGCTTATGGAATATTACCAAAAATGTTTTTTTTTTCCATACAGTTGGATATATTTTTTTTTTACTAAATTTAATTCAATGCAACTTTAATTGAATATGAATGAATGTACCATAAATATAATGACCATAGTTTGTCTAAAGGACATTGTTTAGTGAAAGAATATTAGAGTAAACTTCAATGCACTTTTTGTAGCTGGTGTATTTATAGTTTGTGTGTCACCTTTTTGGGAGCTGTCACTGAAGAAAAGGAGGCGAAAACATCTTTGTATTGACTTTACACTTCCAACCAAATGAATATCTGGTGTTTTACATGCTGAGCTGTTGAGGGTCTAAGATTGTGCATGTGCGTGTGAATGTGTGTGTGTTGGGCAGGGGGTGTGAAACAGCAGGGTCTCACACACTGGCCAATAATAGCCCAGTAGCAAGAGGAAGTGTTTAGTGTACACATTCTACCATTCTACTAAAAATGACTGGACATCAGACCACTTTTGCTTTCAGAGCTGGCATCTGCTGTGAATCATATTTCTATTTCAGATTAAGGTCAAAGCCTAGCCAGGACTATGCAGTAATCAAGAACCTGTCAATCAAGGCTTGAAATGCTTGTTTCAAGAACCTGAAATGCTTGTTTAATGTTAAGTTTTGATATTCTGATATTATTCTTTGTTTTTATATTGGATCATTTTGTGTGTAAAATGACTGACTCTCAGTCAGTGACTGCAAAGTGAAAGTGACCATTTTGTCAAATGTGAACACACCACTGCAAACAGTGTGAACAGCACGAAATTCAACCTCTGCATTTAAGCCATTCACCAAGTGAAGCAGGGGGCAGCTACAAACACAGCGCCCGGGGAGCAGTGTGTGGGGACGGTACCTTGCTCAGGGTACCTCAGAGGTGACTAGGGGTCTTGGGAATCGAACACGGACTTTCTGGTCGCAGGGCGAATGCCCTAACCACTAGGCTACTAAAGGATGATATACTGTACAAGACATGAGTATCAGAATTCCCTGTGATAAAATTAGACATGTGACTGAAATACTGAAAACTTACTGTGTTAAACAGGTGTCACTAACTCGGCTCCTGGAGGTCTACCACCACACCAGATCCTTTTAATTATTGCCTTTAAAAGTCCTTGATTATAGTATGATCATGTTTTTTTGTTTGTTTGTTTATTTTTAGAACAATAATTTGGAACGAGCTCTGGACTGGATCTTCACTCACCCGGAATGTGAAGAGGAGAGTGAGGCCATGTCAGACATGGCTGATACTGAACCCAATGACACCAGCTTCTCTAATGCCAACGCCCACAGTGACTCTACTCTTTCCCCTGACCAAGAACTGTCCAGCCCCCGCATCCGAGATGGCCCTGGACGTAAGTGCTGTCTGGTGGAAAATCTTTAACTACCAGTTTCATTACTGATGTGGTCAGGGTGCCAGTCTGCTTCTGCTGCAGCAGTACATATTCATATTTTTGAATGTTTGTGTTTTTATTGCAGGCTATGAACTCTTTGCTTTCATAAGTCATATGGGAACATCCACAATGTCTGGTCATTATGTGTGTCATATCAAAAAGGAAGGAAGGTAAGTTAATGTGCAGTTAGAGATGTTCGCATGTCATTTTTACCAAGTCCAAGTCAAGTCTCAAGTGTTTGTGCTCGAGTGCTCAAGTCTGAGTGAACGTTTAGAAGATATGCTAATTGGCCACACCACGTGATTACAATTGGCTGTTGCTTAGCAGGAGGCGGGACTGCGTTATGTGAAATGCCCTCAATAACATGGAGGATTTCCTTAAATGATCTTAAATCTAAATCGTAAATATGAAAAATATATCTCGCACTTACAAATGTGAAACTCCACAGTTAGATGGGGCTCGGTGACCCCTTTCCAACGACCGCTCGAAAACTGTTATTGGCTGAAAACCGTTCATCTCGGACAGAAGTAATGGGACACTGGGGCGAGGTGAGCGGATTTCGGGTCGCTGGAAAGAGTGCGAAATATAAATAAATAATTCCATGAAATGAACATTGTTTACAAGTTGTGATTCAGAAGTCACAGCGTCCGAGTCAAGTCTCAAGTCATTGAGGGGCAAGTCTAAAGTCAAGTCACAAGTCTTTGTTTGTGCGACATAAGTGCGACTTGAGTCTGAGACTCACCCCATCTCTGTGAAGTTGTTTTGATTTTTTGGGGGGGATAAAAGCTATTTTACACTTGTAAAAATACTGTAATATAATAATACTCTGTAAAAAGCTTCATGATCACTGCTACTGCTGTTTTTAGTCCATATTTAATATGTTGTCTTGTGTAAAGACAACATATCCTTTATAAACCTTTAAGTTTTTTTTTTTTTCAAACCCAATTACAACGTAAGAAATCAGTAAAAATCTGCACATTGTGTAAGTAATTAATTAGTGAAACTATTTTTTTCCCTTTTTAGATGGGTGATTTACAATGATCACAAAGTATGTTTGTCAGAGAGGCCCCCAAAAGACTTAGGCTACATGTATTTTTACCGACGGTTGTCCAGCTGCTAGACCTGGGCCTTCTCAAGCATAGAGCCGCACAGCCTGCTGGGCACACAGGAGGAGGAGGACGCCGATGACACTGCTGGACTCCTGAGAGCCATTCATACTGCAGAGACAGAGAGAGGATCCCTCACACCCCACCAAGACCAGCTCAAAAACACACCACATTACAGGCATGGTCAGAAACGGGAATGAATGTGTTTGTTTGGCCTGCGCGATTGGTCATTTTTCTTTATTGTTTGTTGAGAGTGGTGTACAAACTGTACTTGAAGTACAGGGGGATGTGTGCAATTTTTAAATATGCAGATAAATGTCAACATATATATATATATACACAAAAAATATGTTGCTCTTTCAGTACCTTAAGTTACTGTGCCAGTATTTTTCAAGAAGTACTTTCTTCTTTTCCCCTGTCTTTTCTTTTTTTTTTTTTTTTTGGAAACACACACACGTGCCTGGATGTGGAAGTATTGCTACTGCCAAGTCTGCTCTAAATGCAGTTACTCTGAATTACGTTTTTGGATGAGCACTGGAACACCTTGCTGTGTACTTTCAAGGTTCGCACAAAGAAATGAAAAGCAGTCAAGGTACCGAGATTATTAGGAGCTTGAACTTCGTGAAGCGAAGTGGAATTAAGGTACCGTAATGTCATGCTCGATTACTCACAAATGGCTAAAGTAGAGGACGATTCACTTGCCTGAAGGAAGAAGGAGTCTACGTCTTTTAGCAGGAATGAATCGATGCACTGCAACAGGATCTTTACACGCCTTGATGTTTTGATTTATTTACATAGATTTTTTTGTGTATCTTAGGAAAACTTCAGCACAATGGGAATACAATGAGTCATGCAGTTTGACATCTTGGTCAGTGTTAAATGACTGGGAAAGGAACTAATAATTTTTTTATTTCTTTTGTGCAATAGTAAAGTGCTTTACTCTCATGACCTTTTCCAGTTTCTCTGACTGGACGGGCCTAATTTATCAGAATCAAAAATCTCACTCGCTTATAGCAAATGTAATAGACTATTTGTATCCAATAACGAAGCAATATGTACTGACAAGTGGATCCGAATTTATAATATCATATGCAGTGTCTTACACAAAACTCGTTTTGGGATATTACAGCACATTGAATGTACTCTCTGTGGTGCTCAGTAATACCAAATCTCTCTCAAGCTTTATCATTTTTTGCATCATTTCTTGTTTCCCCCCCATGTATCTTGAGAATAATATATAATAAGTTGCACACAAGGACTGGATACATGCTTTCTCTATTGACCCCAGGTAATCGCTCCTTCTACTGGCTATGAACATCTGTGAGATGAATGAACGTCTCTGCTTAGCAAAGGTTCTTGTTTTCGATATAGTACAGATGGCTTTCTCTCACTTTCTCTCTTGTTCTTTCTCTCCTCTCACGTTATTATGTGCTAACTTTGAAGGGTCGCTGGAGAGCTAAAGGATAAGACGTGCTCCTCACTGCGCTCTTCCCGTCTTCCCTGTACTCTTTAGGGTGCATAGGCTGATGCTCTGATCGCCTCCTTCTGAAACATGCCTTGGTATTAACAGCTTGTGCACTAAAATTCAAAAGTTAGCCAGTTGGATGTTTTGAATTGTATAGTTGATATTTTGTGGTTCATCTGTTTAATTTTTTCATGGAACTCGATGTCAAGTGGTACAAGTTTTTATTTTTTTTCTTTTTGCAAAAAAAGTGTGCCAAATGAATACTATCCAAGTTACTACACCAATTTACACAACTTGTATAAGTTCTTTTGTAATGGATCTTGCTATCCAAATACAGCTCATGGCAGAACTTGATAAGGGCAAAAATGGACTTGTTTCCAGTCTGTCCTTTAAAATTCATGACTCATGTTTGGATTGTTCAATAAACCACATGATTGTTGATTTCCTGGTCATTTTGTTCATATTAACAAAACAAAACCAAATATATATATACAAATATTATAAAATATATATATATATATATATATATATAAAAAATTATATTTTATATAGACATACAGTATATTGTTTTTTTTTGTTTATTAAAAAAACAATGTAAAGCAGTCAGAATTCTAGAAAATAGGACAAACACAAAATATATAGCATTTGTTTTATTTTAAAAGATCGCTTTCATATATGTTTAATGGATATTTGATATATTTTGCTATGTTTAAATATATTGCACCAGAGTCAGTGAAGCCTGTCACATGAATTATGGGTAGGCCTGATTCATAAGGGATCGATGATCATGTGCACGGTTTGCTCAAGCTAGCAAGCTCTGCGTTCAATACAGGCTTCAGTAAATCTGGTCTTTGGTGAGGATAGTATGAACAAGTATACAATAAATAATAGTTTGTCTAGAGTACCTGTTGCATTGCAAAACTGATTACTATAATATAGTGTTTTAAGTTAATTCCATACGCAAAGATCAGTATGTTCTGAAATGCAAAACTGTCATGATCGTTGTATATGTCATAGAAATGAGGGGTAGAATAGAGTAAAAGAGGCATGACAATTTCATGCATATAAATAAAGCTACTGCATTCAAAAATAAGTGCATTCAGCATGCGGTCCTCTTAAATTAGGAGTTCTAGAGTAGTAGAAGGTCATCTAGATTTTCTCACCTGAGACTGTACAAAATTCTAAAAAAGGGAGGCTTTCCTCAGGCTCTACTAACACAGCCGGAATAGAATTTACAGTAGCAAGCGATTAGCTAGCACAGTCCTCTTCTGATCCAGAGCATTCCTACATTGCTCTTACACTATTCCGGATGACCAAGCCACAACAAAATGCCGTAAAAACGATAATACAAAAGAAATTAAATTGGATTTGGTCAGTCATGCTATAACTGCCAGAGGTGGATTGCAAATTGCTACAGCATTACTGCTGAGAAATATACAGAAGCAGAGAATAAGCACTCTTCTTTATAAACTCGGTTACGAACTATGCTTTTGTGGTTTGGGCACAATAATAGACTCATTAGCAGCCAATTGTAAAGCGAACATGTTTCAAATAATGACCTTACTTTTTCTCGGTATGTCCCACATTTCCATCAGTTAAACTGAACAGATACTATTAAATGTCTGACATGCAACAGTAGGTTCAGAAAATATGAACTAAAACAAAACTAGACTTGTGCTCGTCCGCATCCACTTTTACAACCAATAAATGCAGCCAGGGCATCAAGTTACATGCGAATCATTTTGCATAGTATTTTTATACTTCCCTCATCACATTTGCCTGAGGCCTGCAAAACACAGCTCTTTGGAGCCGTATTAACTCAAACCTACTGAGACTCAAAACGTTAATGTTAGTGTTTGGAATAAATATGTATTAGCGTTAAAGAGGAATTCCAAATACTGAGAGATCACTGAGACATAAACCGTCATTTTGGGTGTTTTCGTGTGGAATGGGGTGTGGTTTTCCGTGGTAGTGAAAAAAAAAACAGGGCTCGTGCTATATTTTGAACACAAATAGATTCATTTTAGTATAGTCTTTTCACTACGAAATGACTCATTCTCTGGGGATTATTTTGCCTTTCAATGGCCTGTATGTATCTCTCTACCTCAAATGGATTTAAACATCTGTTTTGAACCAAAACCAAAGTAAAACTATGTCTCGGGCATGTTCTGTAAGCTAGCTTTTGGAATATCACAAATGATAAGTTTCAGCAACTTCTCTAGAACAGTGGATTTCTCTGCTCTTCAAGCCACTCTGTTTTGACATTGTAACCTCCAATTATGTTGGATTTTAGACAAAAATATGGAATTCCCCTTTAAAGACAGGATGATGCAACAATGCCACAATAGTAAACTTGTGGTATGTGATTAAATAGGTGGCATGTGATAGGTTTTATGATTGTGTAGGGATATAAAGTACCACCCACTTTTTGTGTAGCGAAAACAACCAGTGTTGCATTCAAAGAGATGGTGAAGGGGTTCATACAGAATAGTGGTTTGAGGAAGAGATCTAAATGACAGTGGACAAGGTATTTAAAGAGGCAAAATATGGCAGTTTCCTTCAGCTAATTGTCCTCATAAACTCTAAAATGACTAATTGTTCAGCATGCATCTTGAATAAGGCTTTACAATCTGGTCTGTTTACAGCAAAGAATTGTTCTAACAATGCAGTGATGAGGAAAAGCATCTACTGAGCAGTGCAAGGTCTGCTGAAGACACCCTCATCCATTTAACAAGGGACTACAGAGAATTGTTTACTCTACTGTGTTCCGAAAGCTGCTGCTTTTTGATTAAAAGTGGACATGAGGGTGGAAGTGTTTCTTGCGCAATTTCAATCTATTGCTTTGATCTATTTGACAATGCAATGTGTATGTACTGTTTCTTCATAGATAAAACTCTGGATAATACAAACTGTATTTCAGAGTTCTTACAGCATGTCCCGCCTCCTCTGCATGAGTCGTCGCTAATTGATATTTTCTCTAAGGCATACTTCTACAATCTTCGCCGGGCATTGTGCTCTTCGGGGAAATCTTCCACTGCAGTGCAAATCTGTCGGAAATAGTCTCTCATCAAGCACTCGCAGTCATCAGGAATGTAAAGGTGCTCTGCGAAAAGGAATAAAAGACTCGGTCTGTAACACGGGTTACGGGTTACTTCCTATGAAGGGCTTTGGGTTCTTCGCTTGTACGCAGGCTAAAGGGCTTCCTAGTTCACATATCCAGATTAAAGGCTCTCATGAGTAAATCCAGGTCCCCTATATTAGCTGCCTGGTAAAGCTCAGGCTGGTCCAGCAGGGACAGAGCTATCCTCAGGGCTGCCCAGATGTTTCCAGACATGACCTGGTGAGAGAACTGCCGACTCCTGCTTTTCCTCTGAAGGCCGAGCGCCGTTAGGAAATTGCTGGCGGCTTCCCTGCAAGAACAGCAAAAGCACTACATGGCTTATTTGTTCCTTTGAATGGAAATGAGGGTCATTTAAATTAAATCAGCTGGAGAAGTGTGCGAGCGAGTTTAGCGCTGTAAAGCCTCATTCAAGCTGGATTAGCGATTAACAATGCGATCTGTGATTTGAATCTAGTATGATTCTGCAATGTTCATAGATTTTACAAGTCTGCCAAATAATTCCCGGGGAGTTAATGGGCTCCTGCTATTGGCAGCAATTGCAGATCTGATCAAATCCACCTCACACTATGGGATTAACAAATGCTGTTAAATGTGGTGGTGTTTTTGAGTGTGCCACCCACACTGGTGTGAATTTCCAGGCTGTGATCATTTGATGATATTACAGGCACTTTATGTATCGCTCAGTCAAATTACATCACAGAACTTTTTCTGGTTAATCTAATCCAGCTTTAGTAGAATCTAAACAGCAAGAAAGCCACAGAGCTCACATACCTGTGCGCTCCCAGATTGATGCAGCTGATGCCGAGGTTGTAGCGTGAGCGTATGAACCCAGGCTGGAGCTCCAAGGCCCGAGTGTAGGCCTCTACCGCCTCCTCACTGCGATCGCCATTAGCCAGCGTTGCCCCCAGACGATTCCACAACAAGTAGTCCTAGTAGTAAAAAAATGGAAATTAATGCGCTCACAACATGAGTTGAGTAT
>JBBPDH010000104.1:9117010-9130638 GCA_037974565.1 Clupeocharax schoutedeni
CAACAAGTAGTCCTAGTAGTAGAAAAATGGAAATGAACAACATGAGTTGAGTATTTCTGTATAACCCTAAATGAAACGTTTGGTTAATAGTCAATATAGTCAATACATAATGTTTTTCAATAATACATAGCATCACATTTCATAAAGATGCTTAAACCCAGTGCAAAATGAGCGTAGTAACTTGGAATATTTGTATACTCTGCAAAACTGTTACCGTAAACAGAAATAGAGAAAAGGCAGGTAGATCATGTAAACTTTTTAGGTGAAAACATTTACTGTCTCTGAGTTTATTCATTGAAGTGTATTTAAATCAGTACTTAATAAAACTTTAAGGCAAGCCAGGGAGTGTGACTTTTGTATTATATCTCAGCCAGTGAGATATAAAAGGTCAAATGTCGTCCTGAATTATGGTTATTCCTTTAAGATGTCACATTGCGTGTTATTTACTGAGGATTTATGTCAGCCCACCACAATACTGCAGACACACAAACACATTTAACACGGATACCCTCATCGAGGTTTAATCTTCTGCCACATCTTTTGTATGTCAATGTCTGACATCAAAGAAAATGCAAAGCTGACAGAAGCAGTAGATCTTAATTTAATATTTAAAGCGAATGCTATTATCTGTCTCCTCGCATGCACTTGAATGTCTCATCATCGCATTGAGCTTATATGCTACCAGAAAGGCAGTCATATTTACTGAGTGTGTGGCTGTCTGTGCCCCAGGGATGGCCTGGGCTCAGAGTTTTTGGAACTGTCTTGTCGACATTGTCTTTCATTGTATTCAGGATCTGAGCCCCCCAGCAGGCGAGCACACATTACCAAGTCAAATAGACAGGGAGGATTTTCGATTGTGTGTAAATGTGGCCTACGCAAGGGGACTGAATAGAGCTTAGCAAGCATCAATTGCAGACAAGGTGACCCACGGGTCTGTAAAATAGGCCAATCCTCTTTTTTAACGGCACAGTATAAAGCTCCCCTTAAGTTCAAGTTCAAAATGAATTACATCAGTGAAGTTCCTGTCATAAGAAAACTTTGTAATTTTCAGCTTTTCCTACACCTTTCAAAATCACAACTGACCTATACAGACGTTTACAAAGGCTTATTACACTAAGCGTCAAGCACCTCCTTGACTCTCTCTCTCTCTACTGCTCTTATCACAGCAGTCCTGTGTCTAGCATGGCTCTGTCAGCTGAGTGAGCCAGGTTGGGGCTGACCTCTGGCCGGACAGACAGTGCAGTGTTGAAGGCGTCCACAGCCTTGTTGAACTCAGAACTGAGATTATAGAGGACCCCGAGGCCGGTCTGTAGGTCTGGGTCGATGTTGTCTGGGTTCTGCCCAGCAGCTTCCAGAAACAGCTCCTTGACTTCCGACAGAAGAGACCTGGGACAGGGGGGAGCGAGAGAGGGGAAAGGAAATGAGAGAGAGAGAGGTTAATTTGTTTCCAGTGTCCTTTACAAAGCACTCGCACAATACTTTGCCAAACACTGTGCTGGCTGTGTAATAGTAGAGCGAGTTTGATAGTGTTTTAAAAAGCAAAAAAAATTTTTTTTTTTTACATATTTCTCCATAGTTTTACTTTATTAGCCAAGATATGGTTTGACTTTAGAATGTAAGCTGGAGGAAATGTAGTTAATGAGAAATGGAAACTTACATACACCTACTGCCAACATACAAAGTGCATGCTAACCTCAGGTTGCAATCTTAAATGTACTTGCTGTGATTTCTGACAAAGCATGACATACATGTAAACTCATATATTAAAAAGTGCCACCGAGTGTTTTTGCAGTAACACAGAACTTCTTTGAACCATGTTTGACATAGAGGTTTGTGAATGTGAAGATGGTGAAGAACCTTTTAAATGTTCAAAGGACCTGAACATAATGTAAAGGTTCTTTATCAACTGTTTCTTTGGATCCTTAACATTATGTAGAAGATCTTTCATCTAAAGAAATATTCCTCGCATACATACATCTGATTTTCTAAAATAATTCTTGAGGGAAGCAAAAATAGTTCATCCATGGCATTGTGCAAATAACTCAAAAAAGTCTTTTTTTAAAAGAACCGAGGCTTTAGTACGACTGCTGTCCATTTTAATTATTTTTTTTTTTTTGCAGTTTGTATGATGCTAAATGTTGGGGGCGTATAAAGACTTGTTGGCCACAAAGGCTTTGAGGCTCAATAGCAAACTAAAGTAGCAAACGGACAGCAAACATGAGTTGGCTCTTCCCAACCAAACATTGGGAGTGAAAGAAAATGTTAAACTTGACACTGGAAAGAGACCAGATGATTTGTCAGATGGTTTTACAAAACATAACTAATGGCTGAGCATTATGTATGCAATGAAACGTGATGCTTAAATTCATGTCACTAAATGTATTCATGTCAACCACATTTATTACTATGTTCTAGAGTCCCACCATTGCGTGGGTGAGGAGAAGGAGAGGCGGCGGGACCCGGGTGAACCCTGTAGGTGGCTGCGGCTCTTCAGCAGGTGTTTGTATTTGGGGTTGTGCTTCAGCCAGCTCAGCAGTGCCTCACAGGCGTCCTGCTTCATGCCTGTGTTGGTCAGGCTCACTGCCAAGGCCATCAGGGCCTGGAGGTTGTTGGGGTGGAGCTCCATACACCTGTACATGTGTGCATGCACACAAACACACACACACACACACACACACACACACATACACACACACACACACACACACACACATTCAAAGACACACACAGACCAGGGCAGCATCAAACAGATTGCAGCTTTGATGGACACTAATGAGCTCACAACAAACATAATGAGAGTCAGACGCTTCCTGATTAGCTCTGTTTTTAATTTATGGGTGACTACCTGTGTCTTCTGATGTGTGCCTCTACTTGAAGAACCAAAAACTTATATTAGTACACAATACAGGAGTTCAAACAAAGGTCAGCTGTTTTTGAGAGCCTAGTGATGATACAAAGAGAACAGAGAAACATGGCAAAAAACATATATAGGATAGACCAGTCTTCAGGACATCTAGACCTTCCATATTTTGATCTATCCCACATCTATCTGAGGACGGGTTTGAGCACTTCTGTACAGAGTAGCATCTTTATGCTGGTCTCAGTATAATGAATGTGAAATTGGAGCTTTCTGTGTTTTCTGTCACTGTATGAAAAAAAAACCACAATGCTATGCACTATTAGTATTTGCAATGTGACCATATACAAACATCCAGAGCTGAATTCAAGGTGCTTGTTTTTTTTCCATCAGACCCCGAACCAATGAAATGTGATATTTTTCACAACCAATAAAAAACCTACTAATTTTTAGAGTTATCAGATCATTCGCATCCAGTCCAGAAATGACTTGTTACTTCTATAGTTCTATACGACTGCTTTTAATTCTTACAGTGGCGATGGAGCAGGGTGAACACTAGGCTTTGATAGTGTCGCTGGTGATTAAAGTACACAGATTGGTGTTTTCACCCTTGGTCGCTCAGAGGAGGCTTGCCCGAGATTATGTCCTCTCTATCTGCAATGAGTGTAATCTCCCAAAGGCTTGGCTGCTTATGAAATGCAATTTTAATTGGATCACCCCGTTATTATGCCGTTCCTTTACCAGAAGCAGGAGAGGACACAGTATAGGGCTTTGTCCTGTTCTGTCAATGGCAGAACTGTTTTATTGTTGGATCAGTTCTCTGTGACACTGTCTTCCTTTTCTCATAGATGTCTAAGCAAAATGCCTAAACATAGACAAGTAGAATATATTTCTGCGTCATTTAAAATGATGTACATACACAGATATGACTAGTTTATCAAAAGGAAGGTATTGTGTGGGTTCCAATTATAATCCCAAAACAGTAGGGCTCCAAAGACCTATGAGGTGTTCTGTGGACTATTAACAACATTAACAGCAGATCCTTTAAGTCCTGTCAGTTGCAGGGTGGGGCCTCCATGGATTGCCCAGTATATCCCACAGATGTGACTGAGATCAGGAGAATTCAGAGACTTTGTCATGTTCTTCAACCATCTTCCTGTAAGACCTGACGTAATATTCACATAAATGTCAGAAGGCCGAGTCTATATATACAGTCTGTTTCTGAAATGTGAACGGGTGGTAAAATAACTTTGAGATTTACTTTAATTACCTTCAAAATGTCTGAAATTAACGGTGAGTCAACCTGTTTATATTCTGGCGTGCATGTGAGATTGATGCACAGCATAAACTAAAACATTTATCATAAATGAGATCATGAATACCTGCTCAGAGGAATTCTCTGAAGTCTAATCATAATTCAATGGTTAAGACAAAAACATTGTCATTCAGTGTACAGAGACTGAAACTTACAGCCTTGGATTTGGCATTAAAAACTTTGGACAGCAGGTTTCTATCACCACCTTTCTGGTATGTTTCTCTACAATGGCACATCCTACTCTTAATAATTGTCTCTACATCTTGACAACTGCATTATACAGAGATTTTAAATCCCCGGTGCATGATCATGATGTCTATAATCTTTAAATACAAATAATTAATTACACATTTTAAAAACACAAAAAGCCACACAGCAATTTATGTTCTTTTATTTGAACTGTAAGCAGGCGCTTATTTTGGGCAAATTATTCACATGAGCTTGACGGAATGCAGTTGATAAAGGAAAGCAACATTCTCTAGGGCCTTATGCAATGACACCTCCTTACCTCTGGAGGGAGACAATCGCTGCCTGCTCATTCTCATTCTCCGCCTGTGTGGTCCCCAACCATTGCCAAGCCTGAAAAGACAATGAGCATTGAAGTCTGAACAGCAAGGTTATCACCTTGACCCCAGTGAAGAGATGGTATTGTTCAGGGCCCATAGCGCTGTCCAAGAAAAAGTGACTCATTCCAGTATGGCCCACATAGCTTGAGGCGCACAACACGGAGGCGGCAAAGTGCTTGATGGAGCAATCATCTGTCCTCAGTTGACATTTACTGCTGTTACTCAATGATGTGGTACATGTTATAGAAATTTTAGATATATCCAAACAGCTTCACTACCAGAGATCGTTTCTCAGCTACCCTGAAATGGCCATAAAGAAGGTACAGTGGTCAGAATCCTACTTTTGATCTCTGGAGCGCTTCCAAAAACTGACAATTGGTAGAAAAGGCACATGGTAGAAAGAGTAGCACTCTCTAAAACTGTTAAAGCAACTGTGCTTCAGGAAACAGCTTCAATTAATTTAGCACTTGTGACACTTACTATTTTGTAATAGCTATTATTGGATTTTACTGAGAATATATTACTGACTTATTTTGGGAAAACTTGCTCCATATTTTCAATAGCTGTGAGACACATTCTCGAGGATTTCAGGCACAAGAGAATCAATTACTAATCAGCCGAGGGTAATTCCACAGGCAGTGGCATAATCCTCTATGGGACATACGTTAGTCAACAGACGTTAAGAGAATGAAACATTATTATCCAACAGCAAATGGACAGAAAAAGCTCAATTTACAGCCTTCGAATGATGAATGTTGATGGCATTTCATTGGTTAATTTTGCTCAGCGTAAAAGATTGATCCAGTTACTTAAAATATGAACTCCTGGCTGGTTCTTGGTACTCACATGATTCTTGATCAAATTGGTATGGGATCTTTTTATTATGTGTAGGCTCTTTCTGGATCTTACAAACAAGGTTCTTTAAAGCGTCATACACTGAAAGGTTCTATAGGGAACCTGTGGTTGTTTTATAGAAGCGACTACCAAACGGAGGCATTTACATTTCATGTAATCTTATTTAATCCTTAACCTTATTATAAACTATTAACATAAAACTCTATGAACAAACGCATTGGGACACACAGGGTTTGGGGAAGGCCCTTTACTTCCAGCGAAGGGCTTACCCCTGGTTTACACTGGATGCGTGTCCGCTGCTGTGCGGCTGCACTGCGTTTCCGTTCCGTTCGAGGCCTTGCGCCAATTCACACTGGATGCGTTTGTGCTCCGTATCTGATCCAGTGCGCCGCTAGTTTGCGAGATCACATGATCACGGGAGATCGCGCGGGATAACGCGATAACAACCGTGGATAAACCAGCAGAGTTTGTTTTCTGTGCACTACAAACATTATTAGTAGCTTCCTAGTCCTTTGTCCTTGTTGTTGCTCATCTTTAGTTTTGTTTGTGTTTAGCTTTGTGTTGCATTGCTGTGTTTAATATTTAATGTCATACTTTATTGTGTTGTAATAAAGAACAGAATTAATGCATTGAAATTCCACCTTTGAATGACACTGACTGATTTTGGGTCATATATATGTTTTTATAATCATTAAATTATGATCGTCTGGAGTCGGCGCATGCGCTCTGTGATGCGTATCCATTAAAATTAGACTCGATGCGCATCTCGGCGGACTGCCAGAGATGTGACGGAACAGAGACGTAGCGGAGACGCAATGAATCGGATCTGGTGTAAACTGATGCATTGACCTTACTGGCGCCGATTAGCTGCGGCTGCCGTGTCGGTGACACACTGCAACACAGACGCATCCGGTGTAAATTGGGGGTTAATCTTAAGGCTTCAGGAGACCAGGACATTTTTAACAATGTCATTCTTTTAAATTAGTGGACACAGTTGGGGAAGAATCTGTTCTATTCCAGCATGACTGTGCCCCAATGCACAAAGCAAGCTCCATAAAGACACAACTGGATGAGTTCAGTGGGGAGGAACTTGATTGGCCAGCGCAGAGACCTGACCTCAACCCCACAGAACACCTTTGGGATGAACTGGAATGGAGATTGCGAGCCAGACCTTCTCATCCAACATCAGTGTCCAACCACATGATTGCTCTACATAATGAATGAGCACATATTCCCACAGAAACTCCAAAGTCTTGTGGAAAGCTATTCAAGAAGAGTTTAAGCTGTTATAGCTGCACAACTCTATATTAAATTTTATGTATTTTAAAGTTATGTCAATAAAGTCCCTGCTGGTAATGGTCAAGCATCAAAAACTTTAGCAAGTATACTTGTTTGTTGTTTTGCGTTAGCTTCACTTTTACAGATGTGGTTTAGTTCAAGGCGAAGTTTATTATTCGTTTCAGCAGATGTTTGGCCGATGATGTTGCTGTGCTGTATGTGGCAGGTGTCCATGAACAGTTTATTTTATAACAGCAGGCTACCTCACACACTCATGTGTCTTCAAACTGACCACTGCCTTTATGATTATCCAAGGATAACATGTAAGAATACATAATAGAAACGGGCTCTATTGAACAGGAGTATAACAAATGGGTAAAACTTTTAACAATATACTTTTCACTCTGAGCAGAAGCTCATGTCTTTTTTATCTCATGATTTGGTTTTGTCACGTGTGTGTCAAGGTGTGTGTCCGGTTTACCTCGGAGTCTTGAGGGTCCTGCAAGATGGCCGCCTCCAGTAATAGAACTGCATTTGGCAGGTCTCCCTCCCTGGACTTCCGTAGGCCCTCTTCAAATGCATTTGGCCAGTCTTTATATGGATTGTCTGTGTGGAAGTAATATCCCTGCAACAGAAAGTGCCCAAGGCATTACAATTTGATATGTCAAGATGTATTAAAGAAAGCTTTTAAAGAGATAAATGCACAGACCTTAAAGCAACGTGATACATTAACTGTTTTTTTTTTTTGGTCTAAATGTGTTGAACCTTTTCAAGAGGAGACACGGTGGAGGGGATCTGGGCCTGCTCATTCTCCGTCAGCCAGTTCCTGCGGGCCAGTTCCTCCCACTCAGCCTGCATCTTATCCCAGAACTCCGTGTCTGACTGCACAAAACATAAATCAACAGTTAACATTCTGATGCTGAAAGCTTGAAAAAAGAACAGATAAACCAACTGAACTAGTATGATGGGGGTGGACATCGAAAAGGACTGAATGCAAGAGAACATCATGCTTTTCCACCAGCACAAGTAACCGTGCCATGTTTTTCAATTACAAATAACATGTCCCGTACCTGAGCTGTACCCCGACCTATGGCATGGCCAAAAGCTTGACTTGGAAAGATTGACTTGGAAAGAGACCACTGTTTATACTGGTTGCACAAAAAGCTACACAAAAAAAAACAAAAACAAATACAACGACAATGGATAAACAACAATCGGGCAGTCAACAAAGTACAATCACTACAATCTATTTTGGCTGAATGCACATTTCAATGAGACTTCATTGTCAGCCTAATGTTCTGAGAAATGGTTTACCAGAAGTTATGCTGAGAAAATAAACAAACAAATACAACCACACAAGACTATAAAAAATAAATGATTACAATAACAAAAGCGTCTCCGACAGAAAAAAAAACCTTTCCACCAGTGTGACTCAATGGATGCAATTTTGGGACAGCGACAGGCCATAAACTGTGGGGAGAAAATTGCGCTGCCAACGTGTCAGCAGTACTGTTTCCAGTCTGAGATACAACAGAATATCACAGCTGCTGTCGTCGTACAGTTAACATACAGCACAGTTCCTGTATACTCAAAGAGAAGTGACTTTACAGTAGCATGAACAGAGGAGCAGTCTGGAACTGTGTACATTGTGAGAACACTGTAGAACTGTGTGACCAGACGAGAACATTCTAGAACAGCATGAAAAGAAGATCATTCTAGATCAGTGTGGAGTGCAATAGAGTAGTGTGAATGGGTGACATTCAAGATTAGTGTAAATGACGAGAAAAGTCTACAATAGTTCAACAGTGGTATTCTAGAACAGTGTAAATAGGAGGAACCTTCTAAAACATTGTGGATAAGAGGTTATTACATTATAAATCAAGATGAACTGATACATTCTAGAAATGTGGGACTTTCTAGAATGAAGTAAATGACTGAGAACAGTCTAGAACAGTGAAATGCTGAGAACATTGTAGATCAGTGAGAACTGGCAGAACATTCAAGAGCAGTGAGAATGGGTTCTAAATCATACACTGGTATGGCAAAACAGTAAAAGTACTGGGTTTGTAGGG
This sequence comes from Clupeocharax schoutedeni, assembly GCA_037974565.1. Taxonomy (NCBI): domain Eukaryota; kingdom Metazoa; phylum Chordata; class Actinopteri; order Characiformes; family Alestidae; genus Clupeocharax; species Clupeocharax schoutedeni. The sequence goes on from JBBPDH010000104.1 coordinate 9,125,954, forward strand.
TAGCTGTTATTTATCTTAAAAATAAAGGTTACTAATAAAAGATTCCTAGTCGTTCCTCACCACTAAATCCACTGCATCCACTGAACGTTTATTTATGGAACAAAAAGAAGTTATTATTATATAGTACACATCCAGTATTGCAGGCTTTTATAGAAAAATCAGTTTTGTCTATCTCAATTTTGAGTCCAGGGTGATTTCTGCTAGTTCTCTGCAGGTGTGTGCTGTACTCACAAACCTCTCAAATCTGTATCAACATAAGTCTGAACTCCTTGCGCTCATCAATCTGAATAATGAATGAATGTGCATGAATATTGATGGAGAGAAGGGACTCTCCTGCAGTTGAGTCACTCCAGTCCCAATCATGTGATGACTAAGCTCTGCACAATTCCATTTCTGATTATGAGAAAACTTTTTTGCTCAAGTGGCCTGAAAGTGATTTGCAGTAGGAACAACGGGATTGACTTAACTACTCTAGGCCATAGCGTACCTCGCTAACAACACTGCCTTGTCTGCTTTTAAGAGCATATTCTGCTGATGTCACCTTGAAGGTGAAATTTTAACAGTACATAGAGACTTTAACAACATCGTATTTTCAAGTGTCTCCTGCCTGTTAATTTCCTGTTAATTTTCACAATACTGCACAGCTACAGTGACAGGTTTCTAAAACTTCTGTATTAAAGCAATTCAACACGGATTGTATTTTCTATGCACTACCAGATCAGATCCCCTAATGCAGTTATCAGAGATATTTCAGTAAAGGGAGAAGACTAGCCATTCTCACACACACACACACACACACACACACACACACACACACACACACACACAATTATGTATATAATGATCTATAATCAGTACGTTCTACGTTCAACCAAGATCCACTGACAAGTCTTAATAAAACGGTTAGGGTGGGCCAGCGGACACTTTAATATCATGGAAATATTAATTGTTTCTAATGCAGTTTTCATGAAATCCCTTTCGATATTTAATGGATTAACGATGCTGAAATCTAACCTTTATTTTCCAATATTCACTCAGAATTCCATTTTGTGGAATGGAACACTTTCTATTGTACATCTGTGACCATTTTACAGGTTTCAAGGTTTAACAAGATAAACTATTGTCTTCATCACCAGTCTCTCTTTAAATCTGAATGTGTTTATAGTCTTCAGAAAATAACGTCTTCGTCAGAAAATAACGAACTTTGACAGCTTTTATGCAACGTACAATGGACACCAAGAACAGTCAAGCCAATTAATTTAATGAAGTAATTATTGACGGAAGCTAAAAGTCGATTAGTTTCAATCACATTTTCATGATGTCGGTGATGTGAACTCCATGTAGCTCCGCATAGATTAGACAATCTTGTTCCAAAATGGGTGGCACAGCTGAAAGAAATGGAGAACCCCACCTTGGAAATCCCAAATTAATCACTAGGTGTGTGTTCCCCGGACAGAGACGGAGAACTGCTGCGACATGTTGATGGTGGATTTCAAAGACTCTTGAGCGATTCTCCGCACTATAACAAATTTAATGAGATATTATTTTGTTCGGTGCTGTCCCTCGTGTTATGTAGATAATTGCTCCTCTATGCTCGGTGATGGGCGCAGCTTTGCTAAGTGTCCAATTATTATAATTGTACGACCCCCTGTCAGCTCTTGCACACTGACAGCCCAACTAGTCAAAGGTCAAAGTTGAAAGCTCATTATCTCCCCCATCCTGGAAACGTTTCTCGGACTGAATGTTTTAGGTGGCTGTAATGGGAGGTTAGGAACATCCTTATCAGCACTACATATCTGAGCTGGAGAGAGGGGGGGGTGGGTGTGCTGCGTTCATTTCAGAACTACCATCGATGATAATGAGTCCAGAGCTGATGGTCTGTACGTTCTTTTATATCTAAACAGGGGGAGGAAAAAGGCTTCATAACTGAACTCTAGGTCCAAGGTACCAAGTATCTGAAAAATAAAGGCGAAACATACGAAACTTTAGGAAACGTATCAGACCACAAATCTTCTCACATGTCTTAATAAAGTCTTTCTCATGCTTTTATGTGGACCTTAAGAAATGTCCTCTTTCTAATTACCTTCCCGTAGAGACAGAAATTGTAACTTCACTTGCAAAAGAGCCCTTCAGACTCCTGAGAGTGAAGGTTGGACTTTCAGTAGCCTGTCTCATCAGCTGACACCATGCTCTGATGCTTAGTTTCGAGTTTAAGGGATGGCCTGAAGGGGTCTGAATGGTGTGATGAACCTTCCATTTTCTGATGATGTATCCAGTAGTGTTTAATGGAGCGTCAAACTGATATTTTCATACTTTTTGTAGCCATTTACTGCCTTGTGACGGCCTTTGTTTCCATTTAAAGCCTTCAATGATTTTGTTTCTCACATCAGCAGAATGCACCTTTGTCTTCATCTTTATACATGGAGCTTTCATATCCAGAGAGAGTTTCAAGCAGTACCTAATTATGTTTAATTATGGTCAAATAAGGGTCATCTTGGTGTTGTTTGTGATTAATGTGTCATCTGTGTAAACCTGGAGCTTCCAAAGCACAGTTTTCATACAACTTTTTTTTTTTTTTAAATATCTTCCTTAAGTTTCGTAAACTTAAATGCTGTTTGAGGCAAATTGTGCGTATATTCAGAAAATTATGACGAAGTAGTTGAATAGTTTTGCAAACCACTGTAAAAAGCCATTATATAATAAAGGTGAACAGGGCAAAGCTTAACACATTTTGTTTTTTGCTAAATACATGACTTGTTGCTACAATCCCTAACGTAATCAGCACTAACTCTGAGAAAAATAATCAATGTCATCAGTGACCCGCATTTGCGACAAAGGCTTCACTGGGGTCATCAGGTGGGCACCCTCCTTCGTCGGTGTTTAGTTGATAGGCCCACGACACCTCAGGATGGGTTCAACAGCAACACCTGTGTGCCTCAGGTGTGCCCCCTCTGCCTCTGCTCCTTATGCCAGCCACTGGAGTGGGGAGATCAGATACTTTATGTTATGGTGGAGGTGTTCATCCTCGATTTGTTTTGTTTTTTTCCCATTTTGACCCAAATGGGGTCCTTCCTCTTCATCCAAAGCCAGCTGCTGCCTCTCTCCGCAGCCTCTGAAAGCAGTTTCACAGCCTCGGATGCACATGCTCTTCAAGAGCTTTGTTGTTGATTTGGCTACAAAACCTCTGCACCCAATCTCAACAGGAAACACTTGCGTACGCCAGCCACGCAACTCTGCCTCCACTGCAATGTCTGTGTATTTCAGGCTTTTCTGTTCGTAGGCTTCGTCGACTGCAGATTCCCATGGAACTGTTAGTTCTACTATGTAAAGGAGTTTCTGCAAGGTTGACCACAAGACAAGGTCTGGTCTGAGATTAGTTTCTGATCCAGGTAAACTTTCATTTCCCAGTCTCGGGCTGTGTCCAGGAGGGTTGTTTCCACTCTTGCTAGTGTTCTTCCTGGAAGCTGTCCTGCTCTCAAAAAGGAGATGGTATTTGGGAGTCCAGGTGCACAGGGAAGGAGGGCATTGATGGTAGTTCTCTTTCTTTCCAGGATGATCGCCAATTGCCGTAGGACCTGATTGTGTCTCCAGGTGTAGCGGCCCTGTGACAAGCTGGTTTTGCAGCCGGTGAGGATATGTTTCAGTGATGCTGGAGTTTGGCAGAGAGCACATGAGGGATCCGCCCAAACCCACTGGCTAAGGTTCGTGGGTGTGGGAAGAACATCATAGGTGGCTCTGATAATAAAGCTAATTCGGCTTCCTTCCATTCCCCACATATCCCTCCAGGTGAGTTTGCGATGCTCCAAATTCTCCCAGGTGGTCCACTGACCTTGTTTGGACTGTGAGACTGCCTTTGCACATCGTTCTGCCTCCTCCTGCTGCCGGACCTCTTGAACTACTAGACTTTTTCTCTGAGTGGGTGTTGCTGCGTGCCATATACTGTACATATACTAAAATGTTCTCTCTTCATATATACGCAGTTATGGTGTCGGATAGTCATATTGTGAATATTTCATCACAAGCCGGGGTTTAATTTCACTTGTGTCACCTTTTTGAATGATCTAAATGGCTGCAATTTTGTTTGGTATAATATCTTAACATATTTACGGCTTATATCTGGTCATAATACAGTTAACCAATTACGGCCAGTACAACCTCGACAGCTCACATTGTGGTTTCTTTGCTATTAATTAAATATAATTAAGTGGTATTGTTTTTAGCCCTCCCATCCAATATCATAATCAGCAACCACTGCATAGTAAAAAAGAAAACACCCAGGATAAACTATTCTGATATTGAGATAATTACCACCACAAGAAAAGCTAAACGTATGCTTATAATTAACATGCTGCATCAATACACACTCAGGCTGTGTCATATGTATAAAATGCCGTACATTGGCCCATATTGCAATTTCGTTGTCTTTTGGTACATTACAATACATTGTTGAGCCTCTTATAACCATGGGGTTGAAGCCCCCCAAAATGATCCAAAGCAACCATAAATATATTGCAATTGTTCTACTATTTTTAAATTATATATCCAAACATTTCATACCAGATATCACTGAGCGCAGATACACACTTTACAGATAGAAACAAGACTCTAAACTGAAATGAAGAATAATAAGTCTAGCTCTCATTACTGAATTAAAATGATGTAGTGTCTGTTGAAGCTGCTGTAGG